>CATIWQ010415253.1:0-28462 GCA_949673415.1 Euphorbia schlechtendalii | reverse complement strand
TTCTCTCCCTGTTCTAATGATATTCATTAGATTTAAAAACTGTGTTAAATAATACCAGAATACGTAGAAAACAACAGGCTCTGATACCATGATAAGCAGGACCGGACCATGCATGATGACAGTATACGAAAATATAAAAATTATACTAAAAATATACTGGAATGAACAGTAAAAACGTATATAGGAACAGTAAATACGTATAAATGAACAGTAAAATAAACAGTGACTTTTGAACAGTAACTTACAAAAAGTAAAAATAACATACGTATATGTGAACAGTAAAATACATATGATACAGAATACAGAATAAAACAGCTTCTCTCCCTGTTCTAATTATATTCATTAGATTTAAAAACTGTGTTAAATAATACCTCAGTTGTTGTTGTTAGTTAGTAGTAAAACACAGCGTTTTAACTAATAGGAAAACAGAAATAGGGATAAGATGGGAATTCCGCTTGATTGGCTTGAACGGCTATTTCAGCCAAACACTTTTGTCATTTTTACGATTCATGCTTTTGTGAATGATAATGAAATCTCTCTTTTCCCCCAACACTCTCTGTAATTCTCTTTTCCTTAACCCGAAAATCCAACTATAACAGTTAGTAAAATGAAAAATTAGTTTTAATTTAATTGTTCCACTGAAAAAAATTATATATTTGCTTTTCATGTTTTAATAAGAAAAACCTTCAAAAATAATTGTTCCCTTCAGTTCGTTGTAGCTCAAGGATAGATATTTTAATGACCGAAGACCACTCAGAGATGGAAAGATGCTGTTGTTGAATCCGTTATTACTTAAATCAAGAGCCACGAAATTGGTAAGTGTTGATAATCTTTCCAAACCTACAAAATTAATTAAAGAAACATTTTATTGAAAAGAAACAAAAATTAATTACAAAATGAAAGAAAGAAAAAGATAATGAAATAGACCTCCATTATGAATGCAACCAGCAATGCTGTATTGCTCTAAGGAGAGCGTCTTCAACTGTGGAAAGGGTAGAAATAGAGATGCATTCATATACCAATAATCTCCTGAATATAGATCTGTTATATCACCAACAAGATCAAGTTCTATAATATGGCTAGTGGTGGAATTGCAGTAAACTCCTTCCCAATTACAGCAATCAGCATCAAAAACACCCCATGAAGAAAGATAAGACTTTGGAGATTTTTGAATAAAAACAGATTTGATTTGTAAGAGACCATTTCTCTCACTCTCTAAAAAGCATTCCGAAATCACTTCCATTCCTATTATCATGATTATAATATTTATCAATAGCTTTCCCATATCTTTGTGTTTTTTTTCTTATGTTAGTTTCCTTTTCCTATAATTCTCTTATTTATAGGTCTTTAACAACATCAATTCTTTATATTACTATCAAAATTAATTAAAATATTTCTCTTCTATTTGTTGTATACTGTAAAAAGATTTTGAATTGTTACATACTATAAATATTATTTATTAGCCTTATTATGCCATAGATAATATTGTCTTTTTATATCTAAAGTTGAGGCGTGGAATAATGGGCTTGATTTTCATTAAAGAGAAAAGTATAAAGTTAAAAAGATGCTACGTGGATTAACACATGTTCAAAAATATGTCTTGTGAAATTTTCTTTTTAAAAAAAACATGACTTATGGTTTGTAACCATTAGCAAAACGAGGAAAAAACTATTTTTTTCATTAAAAACAATAATGTTAGAGGAGGTTTTTCAATCGATTTAACATTGCTATAATTTAACCTTATTATTTAAGAATTATACATCAAAATTTGAGTAATTTTCGGAAATTCTTCATTTTATTATGGTTTTTTTAAAGTTGTCATCACATTTAAATCAAAAAAATATTTGTGTTTCTAAAACAAATTCTAAATTTTATTATTAAGGTGTATTGTATTTTTATTAATTAAGTTTTAAAAATTCAATTCAAAATTGATAAGATTACCCCTTTTCATGACGTAATTTAAAATTGGAAATCCATTTTTTGCTAACGGTTACAAACCACGAGACATGTTTTTTAAAACAAAAATTTCAAACGGCATGTTTTTTAAAATGAGTGAAATCATAAGGTATTTTTTTAAGTTTACCCAAGAAAAAAACAACTACAATACGATTGGAAAATAATAAAAAAAGAAAAAAAGAGCAACAAAGAAATCACACAATGAAGGAAAATATTTTTTCAACTTTTGGAGATCTCACTTAACTTGCTCCCTCGTAGCCACAGTTAAACTTTTTTTGAACAAAAAACAATTTCAAATTTGAGACAGAACAATGCTTTTGCTTTTTGTGTAACCTTTTTCCATTCCTCTTGAGTTGTCTCAATAGGCGAATTATGAATGGTTGCAGGCCTTGATGAGTTTGCTAAGTTGTTTGCATTCTTTTATTGTTTATCTCCCATCGCAACAGTCTCTCAACTCTCTTCACAATGGGCAACATAATCTATCATTGGAGTTTGAAGTTTATACTCTTAACAAAATTCACTTTAAATGAAAATATTTTTGAAAAAGATTAGGGATAGGAAGATAGGAGTGAGGGTAACATTAGTCCCTCGGTGCTATCGCCGCTTATTAGCCCACACCCGGAGGCAGGCCAAGATGTAACACTATAGGAGGACCCACCATTCCCCAATCCTAACAACACCCCCTATCTTATGTTAGAAATTTAATTGTTGCTCATAAGTCGGATCTTTTATGTTTGGCAGAACCTATGGTGAATTTTTTTGATCTTGATGTTTCTTTATGGAGACGTTTGGGATATGATTTGATTTCCATGAATGTTAAACCTTTATCTACGATGTGGATTTTAAAGTCTTGCTTGATCTCTCCGACTGTGAATGTGGAGTTTAGATTGGATCTAGGGGTTGCGATGAAAAACTTGGATTTTAATTTTACAATTGGTTTTGTTTACGGTAATAACAACCCTAATTAGTGTCAAAGTCTTTATAATGTTATTAGATAGCTCACGGGGGATAGAAATTGGATGTGGATTGGTGATTTCAATGCTATTCTAGGTGCTCATGAGAAAAGGGGTAGGCTGTCAAATGTTCCTTAATGTAGGGAGTTCAGAGAATGTATTGATGAGGCTGAATTAATTGATGTGGCTGCATCTGACCCTTTCTTCACGTGGCTCAATGCTAGACGTGGTAATTGTAGAACCTAGTAGGGTGAATAAAAGGTCAAAGGGGGGGTGAATGACTCTTTTTCGAGTTTATTGAGTACTTCAGAATTTCACTTTTGAAGCTGCTACTAAGTAACAGTACTTTACTAAGAATCCCCCTTTCAATATTTAAGTGTTTGTTAGATGTGGAAATAGATAAACACAAAAATAAATAAGCTGAGTTAGGAAATTGGAAACAACGATTTTATCCTGGTTCAGCCTCTGCCTAATCCAGTCCTTAGAAACTCCGTCCAAGATTTAATCCACTATACACTCTTCTTCTAGTGAAGAGTAAACCTTTTACAAAGCTTTGAATGAAGTCACCTCCAATAGCCTATGCTATACCGAGCTATACCAACACAGGAGTAACGTCCTCCTATGTCTGAGGCTCCAAGCTGAAGTATCTCCAACAGCTTCTAGTTCAACGAGCTATACCAACTCAGAAGTCCCTCCTTCTGAATCTAAGGCTCTAAGCTTCTTATCATTTTGAGCACAGTTCTCACAAGATCTCTAAGCTTCTGCACACCTTGACGAGCTATACCAATACAGAAGTACCATCTAACTGTATCTGAGGCTGTGAGCTGAAGTACCATCCAACAGCTTCTGTGTGTCAATGAGCTATACTAATCCAGAAGTCACTCCTTCTGAATCTGAGGCTCTTCGCTTCTTATCTTCCTAAGTAACTTACTCACAAGTAATCTAAGCTCCCTCACACTAGCTTAACCACGGCTAGTGTGTTACAAACAATTGTACAATGGATAGAATGAGCTTCTGAACTTTGTTTCTGTTAGCTCTTACAAATAGAATAGGAATTGTGTGTTTGCTATATGTATTTACAAAGAAATTATTGTGAATATGTAAAACAATCTTTTATAGAGGAAGAGAATATTTTCATTGAACTTGGACTTATGCTGAGATTCCTCCCGTTGAGCTTGAGCTTGAACTGAGAATCTTCCCGTTGAGCTTTAGTCTTGATTGGAGAATCTTCCCGTTGAGCTGAGAATCCTCCCGTTGCAGATAAACTCTCATTTGAAAATGAATAAGTCCAAATAAGACCCATACCGTGATTTCAAAATATGTTGTTGGTCAGAATATTTTAATTCCACTATCTCTTAACTTTATGTCTTTTTAGGTGGAATCTTTGACTTATTTCAGCTTTTAGGTGAAACACAGTGCAACGTGTCTTTAGTGCCAGGTCAGCTTCCATTACTTGTATGGAAATGACTAAGTTTACCCTTTGTGTATTTCCAGGTGAACTTCTTCTGAATCTTGATCTTTAGCTGATTTCTGCCATGGTGTTCTTCTGAAATAGTCTACTATGCTTCTGAGCTTGTGATGTACCTCTGGTGATGTCTTCTGAGGTATTACTGCTCATTTATTCTTCTGAGTAGCAATGTTCCTCTGAGTTCTTCTACCAATGTCCTCTACGGTATTACTGCTCGTTTGTGCTTCTGAGTTAGCAATGTTCCTCTGAGTTCTTCTACCGATGTCTTCTGAGGCATTGTTATCCTCTGAGTTATCTTACGCTTCTGACTCAGACTTTCTTACTGTAGGCTTGAAAAACTTTCTGACTCAGTACGTATAGTACTTCGTTGCTTTCTGCTGAGTAATCGTTTGACCTAGTAAGCTAAGTTATTATCTGACTTAGTATGCTGAGTTATCGTCTGATATAGTGCAATTATGACCATCTACTAAGTGATCATCTTACTCAGTTCTTTCGTGACTGCCTGCTGAGTGATCTTCTGACTCAGTTCTTCGAGACTACTTGTTGAGTGATCTTCTGACTCAATTCTTCATGACTGCTTACTGAGTGGTCTTCTTACTCAGTTCTTCGGGACTGCTTGCTGTGTGATCTTTTGACTCAGTACAAACAGTACTTTGTGATTGTATGCTGAACTCAGAACTTACAAATCTTCACATTATAATTTCAGAATCTAACAATCTTCCTCATTTTGTTGGTTTTGAGTGAAGTTAAGCACAAGATGTACTTTTTGTACTCACTCCCTCATACTCTCTCATAATCCCGTACTTAGGTTCTAATTATAAAAGGAAGTCAGTACAACAAAAAGTTGTACTGCTGGAGCAAAAGTAAAAACTTTTCATTAAAGATGATTACAAGTTTTTACAGTACAATTACAATGAATGAATTATATTACAATGGTTTTTCTTTAAGTGCTATGAATTCTTCATCTTGATTTTCTTTTTGCTGATAAATCTCCATGGCGCTGCTGCTGGATGGTTGGTTGGAGATCATCCATCTTTCCCAGAATTCCTTGAAGCTGTACTTATCTTTCTCCCTCCACTCAGTACCAACAAGCTGAGCGATAATCTTCTTCTCGTCAAGCATAAACTTCTGGAAAACTTCCTGAACAGCCTTTGCATTTGCTTGAAGAGGGGGGATAATCTGCTGGATCAGTCTTACAGCCTTGCTGGGAACAGAAGGAAAAATGCTTTCAAGAATCACTTGGAGAGCCTTCTGATTCCAGATCCACTGTAGGAACAGAATAATCTGGTTATCGTGTGAGCAGAAAGAGTGAAGAGATAGGCCATTAACCTGATTACTTAGGCCATCAATGCTCTTCTGAATCTCTGCTGAGGTGCTTGCATTCCTTGCTACCATAATATATCTTACTTTAGTAGTGGTCTTGGTAAGGGCAGTTGAATACTCCTTCAGCTTATCTTCAATATCATCGATAGCTTCATTCTTTTGAGCAAAAGTGATCTCAGTTATCTACTTGTGAGCTTCTTCTACAGCTTTGGAGATCTCAGCCTTAATCTCCCTTTTAGAATCCGCAATAGCCTTGAGAGTTTCAGCCTTTGATTCATTCATGTACTTCAACATCTCATCAAAACTACCTTGGATTTTCTCTTGCTGCCACAAACAGAAGGCATTCTGAGTCCTTAGCACCTGAATCTCATTTCTTAGCTCCATGGAGAGTTCTGTGGATGCGCGCTCTATAGCAGTTCCTAGAGTAGACATAATGTTAGCATACTGACTCTGGGAATGATCCTTTAGCCTGTTAACTTCATCATGGATCAACTCCAGACCTCTTTCTCCAACATCCATAAACCCATTCATCTTCTTTAGAGCTTATAGAATATCCATGTAGTTGCTGAACCTAGTCTCCATCATAGGCTGCAGATACTGAATCAGTTCAGAATGATTATGAGATGGTAAAGGAATGCTGTCAGCTCTTTGCATTATGATCTGCGCCTACTCTGACGTAAGAGTAACACTTTTTGCGAGTTGATGGTTGAAAGGTGAGAGTTTGAAATCCACTACTGAGTTGTTGAGCCTTAGAGCCATAGTTAGGAGATCATCAAGAGTCTTCCCTATATGATGAAGGGAATTGACAGGAACTGAGGTGCTGGGATTTCCTCCTTTAGCAATATCACCCATCATCCATCCTCTGCTATCAAGAGACTCATCTCCAAAGATTCTTTACTCCTCAAGTCTTGGGATTAAAGTAACGGAACTGTCAGGATCTACCAGAACCTGTGGAACTGAGGAGTGTTGTTTCTGCTGAGTTGATTGCTTCTTGTGCTGAGCATCGATAATTTCTTCATCAGAATCATCCTCCAATAACATAGTTTCATGCTCCTCCTTATCTCCCTCAACTTTTTCTTCATCATCATCTTCCTCCCTTATATCTTCTGGCCTTAGATTGTGTTTCACAAATACTGAGCTATCCATGGATATGAACTCATCAGCAGGATCTGATGCTGATGATTGAACACCCCACTCAGATGCTGCTGACTTATCTTCCTCTTTCTTTTGAAGAGCCAATAGGAATGGGTCTTTCTCTTGTACATTCTCCTTCAGCAGAGATTGCTTATTACCCTCTTCTGCCTGTTTCTCCTTCTTAGTTTCATCTTCCTTTTCTTCACCCTTATTTTCCTTCTTAGTAGACTCAGCTTTCTTGGCCTCAGCCTCAAGCTCTTTAACAAAGTCCTGAGCGATAGATGCTGCTATTCCAATAGGATCTTTATCATGAGAAGTTGGCAATCCTCTCTTCTGCTATTCCAAAGGGGGAGATTGAGGCTTCTTTTCCAGCAGGAAGTTGGTAGGATTGGCTACCTTTGGAAGAACTAGACTTGGAGCAACTGAAAGAGCTCCTAGGGGTAAGTCAAAGTCCACTAAGGTTCCTTCTAATACTCCTCCATCTACCTCTATTGAGTCATCCTCTTCTATCTCTGAGGTGCTCTTCTCCTTCATCTGAGTAGTAAACTCCTCTGGAGAAGGAGTTCTCTTCCCTTCTGATAGAGCTCTCTTCTCTGCCTCCTCAATTGTGATCCTTATATCTCCAACTGTCCCTTTACGAGGAACATTATTGAAGATTTTGATTATACTCCGGTTGTAAGCTTCTATCATGTCATCCTTCTGAGGATCATCTTCTGAGACTACAATTTCGCCATAGGTCTTGGCTTTCTTTTATTCTGTCTCTTCTTCCACAAACTCAGCTTCATCCTCACTTAGAATTGCCAAGTTGGGATCAAATTCCCCCCTTTTTCTCTTTTCCAAGATACTGATAAGTTGGCTATCCGCTTCATCTTCTAAGCTGTTCTCCTCTAAGGATCTTGGCACATATTAGAATTTATTCATAGAGTATGTAATTCCCTGGGCCATTCCTTCAGTTACTTCAGCAGGAGTTCTCAATACTCCCTCAGCAGCAAGTGCCTTACTTTTGCTGGCTCTATCCCTTTTGCCTTAGGGATTTCCACCTGTTTCAACACATGTTCCCTTCGCCTCTTGGGTGAGGCTTCCTCAATCCCTTTCACCGTTTCACCTTTCTTTGCAGCTCTTAGCTCTTTCTCCCTTCTTTTCTTCATTATATCCTTCAACAGGGCCTCCTCCCTATCCCATTTTATTCTAAAATCTACCTTCTTGTCAAAGGTCTCTTTTACAATCTCGCTTCCTAGAGATCCATCCTCCTATAAGCAGTCCACTCCACATGTTGCCACAATTCTGCTGATGAGACCGCCAAGTGTGTATTTGTGGTAAAGCATGTGCTGCATTATAATGACTGACCAGTTGACCTTCTTCTTTTCTACTAAGTGTACCAAGATGTAGTGCTCATAGCTTGAAACTGCATTGGTGGAATTCATCTTCTGAAGAAGAAGGTGAGCCATTATAAATTGCCAATACCTCGGCTCTTGAGGCATATGGGTGTTGATCTTCTCACCAAACTAGCCTTCTGGTATGAAGGCTTTTCTGTTGTAAATTAGGGCATCTTCACATCCCCTTCTAAGAGCTATACCTTCATCCTTCAGGTTCAGAAGTTTTACCAGGAATGCAGGAGTAATGGTAATCTTCGTGCCTTTAACTACAGTTTTGAGCTCTTCCTCGCTCACTGTGCACTTCTCAAGATTCTTGTAAAATTCAAGAACTATTGCCAAATAGGTTGGCTCCTTCAGTTTAATTAATGTGCTGAACTGATGGAACTCAATGGTTTCTTTATAAGGACTGGCTTGAATGAATGATTCATCTCCAAGATGTCTTTGTGGAGAGATGTTTGAGGGATTTGACTTGTATAGAATAGGTTCAAAGTTCTTCAGAGGGATTTGTATAACTACTTACTCTTTAGAACCGGCTTTTAATGGTCTAGTTCTCTTGGATGCCATTTGAGAGAGAGAGAGATTTAAAAGAATTAGGGTTCTTGAAAGAGGAAAGGAATTCTCAGAGAATTTGAAAAAGTTCTGAGAATTTAGGTAAAGTGTTTGGATGATGAACAGGCTTTACCTTTTTATAAAGAAGGTTTTAGAATGATAGAACCGTAATTTATTGAGGAATAGTGAGACGGTTTCAGCATTTACCATTTGAAATAGGTAACTGTCAAAGACGTGATTAATGGTTGAATGAGAACAATTTTAACCAAAAAATCCGACTTAGGATTCGGGTTTTTGAATTTTGGAATGTGGATAAACTCCCAGGTTTTAATCTTCTGAAAATCACCACTGTGACTTCTTTCAGAGGATGACTGTTCCTTTTGAGGCTAGTTACTCCTTCTAAGTAATTTCATCAGCTGCTGAGCACTATTCATACTGAGTTGTTCGTACCTTTTCTCTTCTGAGGAAAGCAAGTTGATCTTTGCTCAGAGGTTTGGTGAAGACATCAGCTTTGTGATCTTCAGTAGGTATGTGCATCAGTTCCTCATCTTTCTTGAGAATATAATCTCATATGGAATGGTGTCTAAGGTTGACTTACTGTGATGAGCTGAACTCTCCTATGCTGAGCTTGATCAGTAGCGATTGAGTGACATAGCTTTCTTCAATCATGTACTCAGCTTCTATAGAAGATAATTGCTACTAAGGTTTGTTTCTTGTTGGACCAAGAAACAATGCAAGAATGACATCCTCTGGTGTAGCTTCTTCGATTGACCTCTTCCATACTCAGCATCAGTGAATCAAGTCTGTACTTGAATACTCACTTGGTGCAGATACTGAGTTTGATATTTGGCCTTGGAATCAGATCTTCAGACGTTAAAACTGAATTATAACCACCATTAAGTTTCTATCTCGTTCTGCATCCTCAAACTTCTTTGCCTCCATTTTGAGTGACTTGTCAGCATGCTGAGTGGCTTGTCATCATGCTGAGTTATCCTTTGTTGAGAGCACGATTCTGAGATACATCAAGAATCAATCTTTCTGGATGTTCCTCCTTGGTTCTTGTCTCCTTGGGTTGATCATGCTGAACAAGAGCCTTTGTTGCTTCTGGAGAATGTTCTTCATCTCCATGCTGTGTTTCTGAACTCAGCTAGCTCAGCTTACTTGACACAGTCTCCAAGCTGACCTTCCCATATCTTTTTCATTCTAAAGAGATGAATGGTATCTCATCTCCAGCTATATATCTTGAGCATCCACTGTCAACATGTTATATTTGTTGACCTTCTGTAAACCTAAGACTTTTCAGCAAAAGCAAATTGAGGTTACGAACCTAGTTTCCCTTGGGTTCAGGTGCATTATGATTTAAATCTGGCCAAGTGTAAGAACCATAAAAGCCATTTTTAAACCTGCACATTGAGGTTACATGATTCTTCTTTCCGCAAAAGTTGCAGAATACTTTCACAACTTCTTTGGCCTTTTCTTGCTTCAGGGTTCTGGAGGATGAACCATGGTCAGCAGGTTTCTACGTTGGTTACCTTTGAGGTATGGTTTTCCTTCTGGCTTGTGGATTTCTCCAAGTCATCTTCTGATATCCTTCTTTTTGATGCTTGGTTGTGCCATACCTATATTCAACTTCCTTATAGCTTCTTTATTTAGAAGTTGAGGATTGACCCTAATACTTCTTTTGTTGAAGCTTTTGCTT
This sequence comes from Euphorbia schlechtendalii, assembly GCA_949673415.1. Lineage (NCBI taxonomy): Eukaryota > Viridiplantae > Streptophyta > Magnoliopsida > Malpighiales > Euphorbiaceae > Euphorbia > Euphorbia schlechtendalii. The sequence continues at coordinate 18,004 of CATIWQ010415253.1, read as the reverse complement.
CTAAGGAATATTCATCTTCTGAGAGGGCCTTCTTTGCTGATGAAGCTCTTTCTTCTGAACAGGTTCCTTCTTTTCAGACTCTAATGCTCCAGGCAGAGTAATTTTTCCTGATATATGGCCTTCTATCAGCATTACTCTTCTGCTAATGTTGTTTGCGTTGACTCCTATCAGAGTCAATTCCTTTTCAATTTTTCAACCTCTGCTTCAAGCTCTCCTAGCCTTTTGTGATTGACTTTGGTGGAGTTTTTGCTTGTTGTGTCTTGAACACAGATGCCTTCAAACTTTTCTTCAAGAAGCTTCATGTGCTTATTGTTTTTGTTTGCCTGATTAAAAAGTTGTGTAAGTATTTCCATAACTTCATAAGGAATGTTAGATTTAGAGTTTACCTCATCTTCCTATGATGTTTCTCCTGAGGATGAAATCCTCTCTGTGCTGCTATGCCATAACTCTATAGTTGGATGCATATCATCAATAGCCATGAAGCAAATGTGTGTAGCTTCTTTATCTTCTGAGGAGTCAGTAGTGCTTTCGATTTTGCTGTCACTCCGTGTTGCCACCATTGCTTTCTTTCCTTTATACTTTCTGAGCTTAGGATAGTTGGGTCTGATATGTCCTTCTTGATGACATTCAAAGCATATGGTATTTTCTTTTCTAGGCTTTTCTTCAGATTTTTTGAGTGTCACTTTTGAGAAGTCTTTCTTTTAGAGTTCTGGTTTCTGAGGAAAACTTCTTCTCTTTTGAAGCTTCTAAGAAGTTCCTAAATTTCTCTTCATGAACTTCTTGAATTTTCTGGCCAGCATAGCAATATCCTCATTATCTTATAATGAGCTCTCGTTGACTTCTACTCTCAGAATTATTGCTTTCTTTGCTTCAGTCTTTGCCTTATCTTTCTTTTGAAAGTTTTGCATAGAAATCTCGTGAGTAATTAATGAACCAATAAGTTCATCATACCTGTAGTTTTGAGATCTTAAGCTTCTTCTATTGCAGTCTTTTTGGCCTGTCATTTCTCAATTAAGCTTCTGAGAATTTTCTTTACTTATTCCTCTTCTGAGAAGTTCTTGCCCAATCTCTTCAGTTCATTGACGATGTTGGTGAATCTTGCATTCATGCTTGATATTGATCTTCCATCTCAAATAGTTCATAGAGACCAAGATTCTAGTTGATTTTTTATTCCTTGACCTTGTCTGTTCCTTCATAGGTCACTTCTAGTTTTTTTCATATCTCCTTGGCAATTTCATAACCTAAGATTTTTTTATACTCTGCAGCATCTAAAGTACAATGTAAAAAGTTAATTACTGCTACATTACTTTGTAATCTCTTAATGTCAGAGTCATTATATTCATCTTCAGGTTTGGGAGAGACCACCCCTTCAACAGTTGATGTAGGAATGTATGGACCATTGGCTATAGCAAGCCATGCATACATGTCCTAAGACTGTATAAAATTTTTCATTCTATTTTTCTAGAATGTATAATTCTATCCAAAGAATAACGGGGGTCTAGACACAGACAGCCCTTCTAGGAGTATCTGTGTGGTTAAGTTGCCAGGCAAGTTTCTCATGCTATTTTCACCCATAATGATCTTTTACTCTAGATTATTAAATCTGTTAATAGAGTACTGCTCTGATACCACTTGTAGAACCCAGTAGGGTGAATAAAAGGTTAGAGGGGGGGTGAATGACTCTTTTTCGAGTTTACTGAGTACATTAGAATTTCACTTCTGAAGCTGCTACTGAGTAACAGTACTTTACTCAGAATCCCCCTTTCAATATTTAAGTGTTTGTTAAATAAGAAAATAGATAAACACAGAAATAAATAAGCTGAGTAAGGAAATTGCAAACAACGATTTTATCCATGTTCAGCCTCTGCCTAATCCAGTCCTTGGAAACTCTGTCCAAGATTTAATCCACTATCCACTCTTCTTCTGGTAAAGAGTAAACCTTTTACAAAGCTCTGACTGAAGTCACCTCCAACAGCCTATGCTTTACTGAGCTATACCAACGCAGGAGTAACGTCCTCCTGTGTCTGAGGCTCCAAGCTTAAGTATCTCCAACAGCTTCTGTTTCAATGAGCTATACCAACTCAGAAGTCCCTCCTTCTGAATCTGAGGCTCTAAACTTCTTTTCACCTTGAGCACAGTTCTCACAAGATCTCTAAGCTTCTCCACACCTTAACGAGCTATACCAATACAAAAGTACCATCCAACTGTATCTGAGGCTCTAAGCTGAAGTACCGTTTAACAGCTTCTATGTGACAACGAGCTATACCAATCCAGAAGTCCCTCCTTCTGAATCTGAGGTTCTACGCTTCTTATCTTCCTGAGCAACTTACTCACAAGTAATCTAAGCTGCCTCACACTAGCTTAACCACGGCTAATGTGTTACAAATAATTGTATAGTGGATAGAATGAGCTTCTAAACTATGTTTCAGTTAGCTCTTACATATAGAATAGGAATTGTGTGTTTGCTATATGTATTTACAGAGAAATTATTGTGAAGATGTAAAACTTGATTTCACTTAACTTGTTGTTCTATGCTCTTATTTGCTTCAATGCTGGGAAAATATTCTTTTATAGAGGAAGAGAATGTTTCAGTTGAACTTGGACTTATACTGAGATTCCTCTCGTTGAGCTTGAGCTTGAACTGAGAATCTTCTCATTGAGCTTTAGTCTTGATTGGAGAATCTTCCCGTTGAGCTGAGAATCCTCCCGTTGCAAACAAACTCTCATTTGAAAATGAATAAGTCCAAATAAGACCCATACCATGATTTCAAGATTTGTTGTTGGTCAGAATATTTTAATTCCACTATCTCTTAACTTTATGTCTTTTTAGGTGGAATCTTTGACTTATTTCAGCTTTTAGGTGAAACATAGTGCAGTGTGTCTTTAGTGCCAGGTCAGCTTCCATTACTTGTATGAAAATGACTAAGTTTATCCTTTGTGTATTCCCAGGTGAACTTCTTCTGAATCTTGATCTTTTGCTGACTTTTACCATGGTGTTCTTGTGAAATAATTTGCTATGCTTCTGAGCTTGTGATGTACCTCTAGCGATGTCTTCTGAGGTATTAATGCTCATTTGTTCTTCTGAGTAGCAATGTTCCTCTGAGTTCTTCTGCCAATGTCCTCTAAGGTATTACTGCTCATTTGTGCTTCTGAGTTAGCAATGTTCCTTTGAGTGCTTCTGCCAATGTCTTCTGAGGTATTGCTGTCCTCTGAGTTATCTTGCGCTTCTGACTCAGACTTTCTTACTGGAGGCTTGAATAACTTTCTGACTCAGTACGTACAGTACTTCGTTGCTTTCTGCTGAGTAATCGTCTGACTCAGAATGCTAAGTTATTGTCTGACTCAGTATGCTGAGTTATCGTCTGATACAGTACATTGTGATCATCTGCTGAGGGATCATCTTGCTCAGTTCTTTTGTGACTTCCTGCTGAGTAATCTTCTAACTCAGTTCTTCGAGACTACATACTGAGTGATCTTCTGACTTAGTTCTTCGTGATTGCTTGCTGAGTGATTTTCTGACTCAATTCTTCGGGACTGCTTGCTGAGTGATCTTTTGACTCAGTACAAACAGTACTTTGTTCTTGTTTGCTGAACTCAGAACTTACAAAACTTCACATTATGATTTCAGAATCCAATAGTAACGCTAGGGTGGATTCGCCCTTGGATAGAGCTTTGATCTCTAAAGACTTTGGGAATAACTACACTTTTCTTTATGCGGTGCTTGCTAGACATTTCTCAGATCACCATCCATTATTTTTTTTCTTGTAATTTTTGTTGTTGTGGAGTTTCTCATTTTTGGTTTCAAGCTATGTGGTTGGAGCACTCGGAGTTACATGGACTTATTTCGGATCATTGGTTTTCTTCGTTCCTTTCTTTATCACCAATGCAACTCTTGATCTTAAAGTTGAAAATATTGTGTCTACTATTGAGAAAGTGGAATAAAGAGGTCTTTGGCCATTTCGATGATAATATTGCCAAGTGCCAAGCGACGCTCTCTTTGGTTCAATAAGATATCACGTTAAACGATATCAACAAGGAGTAGAGCAATGCTGAATTTTTGGCTCATGCTGATTTGGATTCTTTTTAAAACAAAAAGATATTTACTTCAAAGAAAGGTGTGGCATACATTAGTTAAAGGAAAGGGATCGCAATACAAATATTTTCCACCATTTTGGTGAATATTAAAAAGTCCAATAACGGGATTAAGTCATTGAATATTGAAGGCTCGGTTGTTACCAATTCAGAAGCTATATATGATCATATGGTCAGCAATTATAGTGACATTTTTCAACCGAGATTCTTCTATTGTAGTCAATGAAGGGCTAATTAATTCTGTGGTTTATAATGTTGTTACGTATGAGGAGAATAGTTTGTTAACTTCTTTACCTTCATTTGAAGACATCAAAGCTACGGTTTCAGTTATGGATGGCTCTAGCGCATCGGGTCCGAATGGGTTTATGGGAATTTTTTTCCAAAAATTTTTGGACATTGGGATTTCCTTTTTACCATCTTGAAAGCTTTTGGTTTCTCAGAGAACTTTATTAGATGGATTCACGAAACACTTCACTCCTCTCTAATCTCCATTCTTTCTCCTCAGGGGCTGCACGGTTACTTCCATTGTTCGAGAGGTGTTCGGCAAGGTGATCCTCTTTCAGCTCTCCTCTTTGGAATTGCGAAAGATTTTTTGTGTAGATTAATTTCTTCCGTAGTTAATTCGGGTACACTTACTAGGATGAAATATACGTCAAATATGCCCTTCCCTTCACATTTGCTCTACACGGATGATGTCTTGATTGTTTTATCAGCTAATTTGAAGAATATGAAGCACCTTAAAAACATCTGTAAATTGTATGGCTTGAATTCAGGATAAAAAGTTAATTGGATGAAATCGAAAATATTTTTTGGGAATTCGATTAACTCTTCGAGAGTTAGTCATCTTGCTGGAATAACAAGAATTCTAAAGGGTGAGATCCCCTTTTATCACTTGGTTGTGCTAAAGTTTATAGAACCTCCAAAAGCTGTCCATTTGCGGTCGATTTTGCACAAATTAACGTTGAAATTTGCTAGGTGAATTAGTAATTCTTTATCGATGGTCGGTTATTTATTGTTGGTTAATTCGGTGATTTGTAATCTATAAATGGCCTTCTTCTCTCATTCTAACCCTTGAAAAAGCCATGTGAAACTTCATTTGGATGGGTTCGGTTGATAATAGAAAGCTAGTAACTATCCCTTGGAGTAAGTGTTGTAAACCGGTGAAGGAAGATGGGTTGGAGATTAGAAAACTTACTGACATTAATGCTGCCATGTTGGGGAAGACCGCGTGGGGGCTGATTAGTAATCAAAGTGGTTAGTTTTTTCTTCTTAGGGGGAGGTTTATTAAGAATGGGGTTAATTAATAATTGGATTTACAACTCTAACATTTGGAACTCAATTCGTGATGTTTATTATATTCTTTGACGGCTTTGTGGCTGGTACATTGAACCACTATCCAATCTGAACCTTTGGAATGATGATTGGATTTATCCAATCATTGCGAATTAGCTACACCTCAACAATTTAGCCGTGCTAAGGAGAAAAGATTTGGTTGGTGATTTTTTATCGCAGGAGGGCTGGACTGATTTACCAAATTGTTTGCCTAATGATTTAATTGGGATAATGATTTAATTAAGAGAATTGAAAATATTTGAATAACGGAGGAAGGGATGGACATTTGTGTTTGGAAAACCTCATCTGATGGCATGTTTTCGGTTAAGCTATTTTGCAAATGGTTAAATCCCCCTAGGCATTTAGATTCGATTTTTAAGAATATTTGGCATTCATTGCCCCTTCACACTCGATCGCTTGTTAGAAAATCTACATGGGTTACATTGCAACGCAGGATGTTTTAAATTGTAAAGGCTTTCATTTTTCTTTAAAGATGTGTGCTATGCTTGGAAGTTGAGGAAAATAGAGAACACCTTTTCATTCAACGTCATTTTGCTATGCAATTATGGAAAGCAATTTTAGATTTATTCAGAAGAAGATTAGACCTTTCTCTGAGCCTAAAGGAGGTTATCTTGACTGTCATTTCTTTTAACTTCAGCCCTCAAATCAATTGCTTATGGATCTCGGCTGAGGTGAATATTGTTTGGCTCATTTGGAGCGCTAGAAATGAGTGCATTTTCAAGGGAAAAAATCCAGACTTTCATGCTTCTCTTTTTTATCTTTGGGCTATTCTTCAAAGGACCAATAAAGCTGGCTATGAGTCAATTCATAACTCTAATATTGAGAGAAATATTCTAGAAAATCTCAACATACAACCTAGAATTTGTTTTGCCCCAAAGGTTACGGTTGTTTAGTGGACTCCTCCTCCCGATGGCTAGATCAAATGCAACACTGACACTTCCTCGATTAGCTCTCCTTGTGCTTTGGGCTGTGGCAGGGTTTTTCATGATGAAAGGGGAAGAGTTTTGCATTGCTTTTCCTTTTCGGTTGATAACTCTTTTAGCTTTGTCATGGAGCTTCAAGCTGCCATGTTTGCCATCAAATTTTCCATTTCTAAGGGCTGGGAACAACTTTGGCTTCAGAGTGACTCCATGTACTTTGTGCTTTTGCTGAGGAATTAGAGCTTGAAGGTGCCATATTTAGTTCGAGTGGAATGGGCTGCTTGTTTTCGATCTATCACACGATTTTCTTTGATGGTGACTAACATTTTTTCAGAAGGAAATGGGTTTGTGGATGCTCTCGCTATGCATGGAAGGATCACCGGTTTCTCTACAAACTAGGATAACTGTCATAATTTTCTTAAAACTTTTTTGCACATGATGCAATGGGGTGCTTGAGCTATCGTTTTCATTAGTTTCTTTTTTCTTTTTCGAGAGCGAAGCCTGTTTTGCTCCCTTGACTTTGTATAACTTTTCCTTTATTTTAATAAAGAGGGATGAGTTTTTTGTAGGCAAGTGAACACATCAACCTAGTTGGGACATTCGCCCTGAAATTTTCACCCATTTCAATCTTTTTCCAAAGGAGGGATTCCTCTGGAGGTTTTAAAAAAATACAAAATGTTTGTAAAGAAAGATGCTAAACAAACTAAAAGGCAAACATGAATGCTAAAAATAAACTACCGAAAATGGTAATTACAAAGAAAATTAAGGTCATGATAAAGAAGCCCTCTACAAAAATGTGGCATTTGTGACCATTCTATGTTTGCTTGAGAAATACGACCATGGTTTGCCAAAGCATCCGAGATCATGTTTCCTTCTCTGTAAATGTGCATCACTATAATGCGCATGCTTTATAAAAGCTTAAGCATCGCATCCATATTGTCTGAATATGCCACGGAACCCGTGTATATCTCACACGCAAATGGTGAACAACAAAAGAGGAGTCGCTTTCGATCCATAGCCAATTCTAACCTCCAATTCTGATTGTATGTGTTGCACTTGAAAGTAACACACCTAGCAAGTATACTAGTGTCAAATTGTAAAGCGGTAAGCAAGAGTATCATATCTCATAGGGAGGTCTTTAAGTCAGTTTATGCTTTTCCTAATAAATGGGCTAATGGAAGTATAATTGAGTGTTCTTGAAATTAGGGGTTTTGATTAACAATTTAAAACTAGCGTCAATAATTAAATCAAAAGTGGAAATTGATTTAAGTTAACGTGATGAAAGGCTCTAGTTCTATCCACCCTTATGACAATTAAGGCAATCTTCACTACTTTCAGTACAAGATCTTGCTTAGCAATCCTGTTCCGATGTCTCTTAGCTTTATTTACCTAAACCGCCTATTAAGCAAATTTAGTTTCTTACTAAGCTGAACATATTTCACTTTTCAGTCCTTCATATGAACAACAAAGCAGCATTAAGTGTGAGCGGATGACACGGAGCGGTGGGCCGAGAGCGCGCGATTTCATAGGCACGGTCCACCAGGGGGTTTGAAAAAGAAGCACCGGGTCTAGGACCCAGTAAAAAAAAGGTTGAAAGAGAAAAAGGTGAAAATGTTTTAGATTGGTTCGAACCCGAATCCACCGTCTCTTAGTGTGGAGTCGCCACCTGGATTAGCTCTTTCCAGGAATTAGAGTCTTGTGAGGCTTAACGTCAAGGGGACGGCCCACTAAGACATAGAGATTTGGGTCAAAGATAAGTTGCTTATTTCTTAAGTGATCACATTATATTACATGTACAGAAACCGTGTTCTTTTAATTGTGCATATTCGCAGTTAGGTCATTTTTGGAATTTATATGCATGATTCACGTATTGCGAAATAATAAATCATTCACAAAACAGAATAATAAACCATCCACAAAACAGTAAGTAAATGCGAAAAATAAAAATTACAAGGCTTTAAAAATCGGGGGATGCAACCGCCCGCTAACCTATTAATTACATTTCCCAAAAATTGAAATTGCAATACCCGAAGGAAAATTAAAATCCTAATCATACATCTAATCCTAATCTACCTGCATCCACAAAGGTTAGCACATGGGATAGCACATATGTCCGATTTTGAATTTAGCGAGGCTCTTGTGGCCTAAAAAAATCAACCACGACATTGTATTTGTTATTTAAATAAAACAGTCCATTTTATTAGCACATTGGTTGCTCATTTTAATTAATGAAAATGCTTGCATGGCAAATGGTGAGATCTGTTATCCGGGAATTTGTTTTATTCCCTTTGTGGGGGTGTTCTAACATACATCTACTTTTAATAAAGAAAAAGATGAAGAAGAATTACAACAGTTGAAAAATAAAAATGATTAAAATCCTAGGTTCACAGATGAAATCAGAATAAGAAATTAAATACTGAAAGCACGGAATTGCAGTTCTAGGAACTCAGAGGCTTACCCTTACTGAATGGATCCACTTCGAAGATATCTGATCGGTCCTTGAGAAATCTTCCTCGTCCTTTAGTTAAGGTGAAAAAGGTTGTAGTAAAAGTCCAAAAATGTTCGTTTTAATTCTTGGAAGCAGAAGTCGTTCTAAAGCTATATTTTTTATCTGATAATTTTCGAGATCAGTGTATCGAAAATGACCTGACTATTTATAGGAAAAACCCGAAAAATAAAAAAAAGGTATGTTTTTCTGGCAAGGGGTCTCACCGAAAAAAAAGTCCGGCGAGGCCCCTCACCGGGACTTTAGCGAGGTAGCCTCGCCAAGTTCTTTGAGCCTCGCCAAATTATGGCGAGGGAGCCTCGCCAAAGACTTTGGCGAGGATGAGCCTCGCCGAACCCTTTTTGGCGAGGTTTGTCTTGCCCACCTTTGGCGATGCGAACCCCCGGATCTGGTTTTCCATCATGTTTTATTTATTTTTTTGTATATATATATATATATATATATATATATATATATATTTTAATTAATATCTGAATAAAATTAAAAAAAGACGTCTTTTTGTATTTTGAGACGTGGAGGATTCCCATTCGGATGCATCAGGATACCTGAAAATTGTGTGATTCAAGGATAAAATCCCCGAAAAAGCCATCATCATCGAATGCGTGAGTTGGTACAAAATCCCGTGCTCATAGCTACCCCTCGTGCGATAATTGCTGGTTCTTTAACCAGTATTATCACACGAAAAGTGCGAAGGGGTAGAGAGAATACCTGACCGATGTGGTTGGTGACTTTCCCGCTTTCAATTGGTGATAAAATAGGCCTTCTTTTCTGGCGATGTGTCTTCGTATGGTTGTCCATTTCTTTCTTCGGAATCTTTAGGTACTTGGTGCCCCTTGTGGGAGGTCTACCGTTTCTTTCTGCGGTGTCCCTATAGTAGTCGGCAACCGTTTCATTCTTCAGTTGATAAATAAGAATGTTTCTTTCTTTAGCCGTCAAGATAACCGTTTCCTTCTTCGTTTATATTTTGAATTTTCTTAAGATGTTGACTTGTTTCCTGTAACAAATCAGAAGAAAATAATGTTAATACATTTTACGATGAATGTTTTAATTATTTGATTAAGTTTATGCGGAGCAAAAATTTTTGCCCCTTCAATCGAAAATTAAAACATTGAGAATTAATGAATTAAATGAGTTTGAGAAATATTGGGGGTATCCCGTGCATCGTTCCGTAGTGTTAGGAGGCTTCCATTGTAAAATAGTAAAATAAATTGATAGGTGGGGCCCACTTTCTGTATTCTTTCACTTTTCATACTCTTCTTCTCTCTCTAAACACTTTTGCTCTCTCTTCTCTCTAGAAAATCTATTGTCAAAGGTAGCTGGCAGGGGACTCCGCTTCACCCCTAGTCTAACTCCTCAGCCCACTGATGATCCTGGAGTATTTTCTGTTGATATTGACGCCGCATATGGTTTGCGGCGACCGATTCTACGCTAGGGTTTACTATTACTTCTCCAATAGATACACTGGATCCAGATTTTCCAGCTCAACCTCACCTTTCCCGGATCGAGGTATTTGCTAAAAACAATTTTATTTACCGTTTTGTTTTTTTTGTTTTTATTTTTTTTTTTTGTGATTTTATCCTGTTTAGGAACTAGATTTGAACTGATCCTTGAACCATGTCAAAGAATTTTAGCCTAGAAAAATCAATCAAAGATGAATTTGCATCAGCCGGAATTTTTCCGATGGAAAACAAGAAAATTCGGCGAGGGTCCTTATAAGGCCCTCGCCAACCTCTCTGGCAAGGGTCCTTTGGGACCCTCGCCAGATTCTCTGACAAGGGTCCTTTGGGACCCTTGCTAGAGTCTTTGGCGAGTGTGTCCTTTGGGACCCTTGTTAGAGTCTCTGGCGAGGTCCCTTGGCTCCTTGCCAGAGTCTCTGGCGAGGGCCCGGGCTCCTCGCCTGAGATGCCTGGCTCGGCCTCGAGGGCTCGTCGGATTTTTCCAGCTGCCCGCCTCGGGGCCCTGGTCGCTCCTATACGTATATATAAATTATTTATTTTTTATTTGTTTTATTATTTTTTTTATTTTATGAAAAAAAGATTGGAAAATAATTAAAACATGGAGTCTAAACGTGTTTTGGACCCAATAATTTTTGAAGAAAATATTTGTCTAAAAGGTAATCAGACTCAGATTCTAAATTGTTTTAGACCCAAGAATATTTGAAGATTTTTAAGAAATGTAGGAAGAAAATGATTTGAAAATGAAGTTCAGGACCCAAACATGTTTTGGATCCAAAATATTGAAAGAAAAATATCTTGGTGTTTTTTTCGCCATTTTTGCGTTTAATTACAAAGTGCATCTTATTTGATTTTTGCAGTCCCCCACACTTCGCCCTACAGGTGGGTATTCCACTGTACAGTCATGGTATCGTCATGCCTCTTCTCATCCAAAGCTTGTCCAGGCCATCAAGGCCTCTGGTTTTGGTCCTCTAGCGCGATCTTTATGGCCTACTTTATTACCGTATGCGACACTGATTGCGCTTACACGGAGGTGGTGCGACATTTTTCCCACCTTCCATTTTCTGATCGGGGAGGTTACCGTCACTCCTTCTAATATCGTGGCGATCACTGGTCTATCATGGATCGGTACTGTAATCCGATTTGATGCTTTCTTGGAGCGGTTCTTCAAGGCTCCCACCGCTTGTAATCGTGTCAGAGACCTGCTCGGTATGGACCCTAGAGGTCGGGCGTTGGGTTATAATGTGTTGTTTGACTACTGGACGGGTCGACAGTCTGTTTCCGAGGCTGAGGTTCCTTTGTATGTCCGATCATTTTTAGCCACCTTGTTGAGTGTTACCTTCTTCCCGGTCTCGAATAGCGAGATCAATTATGGGTTGATTGAGCCGCTAGTAGACCTGTACGGGGTTAGTGGCCTTAACTGGCAACGACGATCTTGGCTCAGACATATTTTGCCCTTGACTTGGCTGTTCAGGGTCGTGTACGGGCACTGCATTGCTGCCCCATGGTTCTTCAGGTATTGTCTTCTTACTTCGTGAATTTTGTATGAGGGTTTTTTTTATTGATTAATCTTAATTAACCTCTTTTGTAGGCATGGGCCTTCTTTTATTAGTTCCTTCTCGCCCTGCAGTTTGCTGACGCTCTGGAGGATGCTCCGTGCATGGCCTGGATATGTTCATCTTTCGAGGGGGATGTTTTGGATTCTGCAGGCTACTATCAGCATCTTTGCGGGTTGACTCTTGAGCAGGTGATGGACCTTGTTTCTATGGATATGATTGTCTTTTCATCTTTAAATTTATTCTGACTTTGTTGTTCTTTCTTTTTAGGTGGAGCGCAACCCATGGAGGGGTCTCCCAAGCTATCATATGGCGAAGGAGATCCAGCAAGACGTGGATTGCAACCGCTTCATCCTTGAGGGGCCTAGGAACTGTGAGTGGTACATGGGAGAGCGTATTTAGTTCTGGTGGACTAAGCTAGTATCCGAGAGGTGCATTCCGCCTGCGCCTCCCACCGGACTATTCTGGGCACACCTGGTGATTACTGATCCCAAGGAGTCGGAGGTACTCTTCGAGGAGCATGGCGTGAGGCTCTTCGGACATTGCGGTGACTACTAGGCCTTTATTCAAGAGAGGCTGATCCCGCTTCACCCGTCGACTCAGGCCGAGGTGAAGCATCCCCCATATCGTGTTAGGGGTAGAGTTAATGGTGGTTCCGGTGCAGGTGCTAGCGGCACTGGTGTGGGATGCCGGGTATGAAATTTGTTAATTGTTTTATCCATGTTGATCTATTTCTGACTGTTTGTCTATCGTTGTAGGAGTTTGCCGGAAAGAGGGTTCGAGTGCCTGATCTGAATGCTATGGCCGTGGGGCCAATCACATCTTCCTCTGGAGTTGTTGAAGGGAAATTCGCGATTCCCCTTGACTCTACCTTCTACTTGATGGGTTTCATGGAGACCTCGCGGGAGGTGCCTCTTCCCCCGAGCTACCACACGTTGGCCTACGACCCTTCCGATACTACTCATGTGAGTTTTAGATTACCAGCGATCTTTGGGGGCGTCTTGCCGTTCGTTTACTCACTCTTTTCCTTTTGCAGGTCATACGTGAGGAGATGGATCGGGTAGCTAGACATTCCTTTGCATTGAGGGACTTGATGATTTCATAGGATGGGATTACACGTGCATGTTGTATTTCTCAACCTGTCATATGCGATGCATGAAATGTATTTTTTATGTACATGGATGTGATTTTCGTGACATGTTTTATGATTGTAGGATATGGCGGTGAGGAGCGTGGAATTCGAGTGACGCTACGAGGAACTCGATGGTCACTTCAAGTCGCTGGATATCAGCCATCATAGCCTTGAGGTTAGCCACCAGGAGCTGGGAGTCTGTTACCAGGGTTTGGAGGCTCAACATCAATCGCGGGCTTCCACCTCGGGTCCTCACCAGCCTCTTACATTTGATATCGATTCCCTACTTGATAACCCAGATGCTGGGTGACTCTTCACTCTAGAATGGGATACCGGGTTTCTTCACGCTTCCCAGCCTCCTCCTGTGTCCAGTTCAGCAGGTGGTGCTCCCGGGAGATTAGGTGTTGAGGATTTTGAGATATCTACCATGTTGCCCCAAGATCTAGTGGGTGGAGATAATATGTAGGCGGTGCATGCTTAGGAGTTCCCTTTTAGCTTTAGTTTTAGATTCCCCTTTTCGAACTGGACTTTTTAGATAGCTCCGCTTTGTAGAATCTTAAAAAGACTTCTGATTTATGAAAGAAAAGGGGATTTTGGCCTTTCGTAGTGCCGGGTCCTCGCATGTGGTGTTTTATTTTTATGAATATGCTTGCTTGTTTGTGAATGTTTTTCGTATACGTATGAATGAATGTTAATGCTAATGTGTGTGGTTATGTGTGTAGGCAACACCAGTCTTGAGGGATTTTCTTTAACTCTCTTCCTTTCTGATGTTGACCTATAACGAGCACCTTAGGATCTTTCTCCGCACCGTTCGGGGACCCGATTGGGGAAGGATTGAGCGATTTAGTCTGCGGGGTCTTCAATACCTTGCTTCTAGGCCTGTGAATATGGCCTTTATCCGCATCGCTCTGAAGTTTTGGGACCCTGCTACTCATGTTTTTCGGTTTGCTGACTTCGAGCTTTGCCCCTTGGTTGAGGAGTTTCATGCTATCCTGGGGCTCCCTTTTCCGAAAGAGTCGACCCCAATATCCCCGTGAGACTATCCTTCGCCTTTCCTTCTTTCCAATTTGGAGGTGAAGATAAGCTGAAGGGTTTATGGAACCTGGAGTCTAGCAGATGCTTTTTGTCAGCTCACCCTGATGTTGGTGGCTTCTGGGTTGAAGCTATCCTTAGCTAGTGTGAGAATACACCCAGCAGTCATCTAGCTTGGCCTTCAATGGTGACTCTACTTCTTCTGGCAGAGTTTGTTTATGGGGTTGGATCGATTGCCCCTTTCCTCTTGCCATCGATCATTGACCCACTCTCCACAGGCCTTTCTCATGCAGCTTTAGCCTTGGTTGAGAGTCTGATCCACTTAGATGCTGCTTCGGTGAATCTGGATTTAGTAGGGGACCATTTTGCTTTACTAGAGGTAATTCACTTTCCTTATCTCTTTCTTTCGTGATTTTCATTGTTTGTTTAAACGAATGGATTAACGTAGGTATGGCTGTTGGAGAAGCTTCGCTTGACTGCTGATCCTTGGTTAGGGAAGGCTCGTTACCTCCCTTCGCATTATGTTCCTAGAGGCTTCACTAGGAAGGACCATCGTTCGCTGAGCGAAGGTGCTTGGGTCGAGATTCTAGGCTCCAACCGATCTTCTGAGGTTCGTTGGCTCAGCCCTTGGTTGGAGATTCTGTTCATGGTAACTGACATCCATGACTCTGGTATTTTGCTGATGGGGCTGTTTGGCGTCACGTCCTATTCCCCTTCTCACGTCCTATTCCCCTCCTGACACACCTGACGCGATACGGAGGCTTTGGACACACGCTCGAGTTGTTATACTGGATTACACTGCCCTGGAGACCACAGATACTGACAAATTCTACTATGGATGGCTTGGTGAGATCAAGGTTTTCCACGATGCTGATCAGCACTTTATGTTATCTTGTGAGTGGGAGAGGGATGAAGATGGTTTGGACCCCCTTCCCCATACTTCGAGGAAGCGCGCACGGTGGAATGACTGGCACCCTTAGATCTTATTTGTTTTCGTCATTTGTTTTCTGACTTGTGTTTTTGCCTTATTCTTGGATTATGAAATTTTGTCAAATTTTATTTAATTGCGATATTCTGTATGCACACTATTCATATAAACATAAACATAAACATAAATCTTTGCAAACATAATACATTTCATTGAACGACTTTAAAAAGGTACAAGTTTTCCAATGATTTGAGTCCTACCGCCAGTTAGCCTAGGGTAGGATTTCTAATTCGCGGTCCCTCTATTCCTCACCGGTCCTAAATTTTGCCTGAGCCGCCCTTTATGGATTTTCAACTCAGCGAACATTTCTGGCTTTTATACAAGAATGGTCCTAATTGTTGCCCAAATAGCCAAGTGCCATCTGGCGGACTGATTTTTCTCTCTTTTTTGGTGTACCGCTTTTGTAAATTTATTTCTTTTATTTTTTACACGTGGTAGCGTTTGAGCTTATCTTGGTTGACCGGATTGACGAATTCGTTTCCATCCATGTCCATGATCTTGGCAGCTCCTTTGATCAAGATTTTCTTAATGACATAAGGGCCTTCCCAGTTTGGGCGAAATTTTCCCCGTTGGTCTACATTTGAGGGTCTCATTTGTTCCAGAACCAAGTCTCCTACTTTTAACGGTTGGCCTCTAACCCTAACTCGACTATTTTATGCCCTAGCCATGCATTGTTGGTACATTTATAAATGATCCAGTGCCTTTAGCCATTATTCGTCAATCATACTCAACTGTTTAAATCTGGCCTTTGCCCATTCTGACTCCTCTAACCTCGCCTGCAGTGCTACTCGAAGTGTTTTCACTTCCATTTCCACTGGTAAAACTGCTTCCATCCCATACACTAATGAGAAAGGGGTTTGATTGGTTGGAGTTTTGACGCTCGTCCTGTATCCCCATACTGTGAATGGCAACTTATCAGCCCAGTTCTTGTAGGTAACAACCATCTTGCTCAAGATTTTCTTAATCACTTTGTTGGCTGCCTCTTCTGCCCCATTAGCTTGTGGCCTGTATGGTGATGATCGATGGTGCTCGATCCCATATTTCCTCATTAGGTCTGATGTGGCTCCTTGGAATTAAACCCCATTATCCTACACGATGTGATGTGGGATGCCATATCGGGCGAATATATGCTTTTTAATGAACTTGGCCATCTTCTTAGCGGTGATGTTGGTGTAAGATTCAGCTTCCACCTAATTTGAAAAGTAGTCGACTGCTACTATAATGAATCGATGTCCATTAGTTGAGTTTTGCCGAATCTCACCAATAATGTTGATGCCCCACGCTGAGAATGGCCAAGGAGTAGATAAGCTATGGAGTTCGGATAGGGGTAGATGGCTGATGTCACCGTATATCTGGCACTCATGGCACTTTCGTACTTTCGATACGCAGTCTGTGACCATTGTTGTCCAGTAATATCCCTGGCATTGTATTTTCTTAGCCAGTGCTATCCCATTCATGTGTGGATCGCAATCCCCCGCGTGCATTTGTCGCATTACCAACAGTGCCTCCTGTTCTGTGAGACATCTCAATAGCATTCCTTCTGATGTTCATTTGAACAGGTCCCCTTCTACCAGACGGAACTGAGTCGCTAACCGTCGTAATGAAGTTCTTTCAGAGTCTGTGGTGCCTTTTGGGTATTCCCCGGTCTGTAAGAATTTGACGATGTCGAAGGACCAATTCCCGATAGCTTGTTGATCCTTTATTTCCACTAGGCGATAGTAGAAGGGTTCTTTGGAGGTTTGCAGTACAACAGGCTTGATTGACTTAGTTCTAGGGCCTTCTCACATTGATGGTAGTGTAGCGAGTGCATCTGCCATTTGGTTTTCATCCCTGGGCACGTGTTTGAAGATGCATTTGGAAAATTTTATTGAGATTTTCCATATTGCTTCCATGTAAGGATGGAGTGATTCTTCTCTTATTTCCCAATTGCCAGTGACTTGTTTAATCACCAGAGCTGAGTCCCTACCACCGATACTTCTTTTGCTCGTGCCTTTCGAAGTGCTTCTAACCCCGTTGTTTGTTACTGGGAATTCCAATCATTTGGAAAGTGGTATAACTTCGTTTTGTGGTGTTATCAATACAACACCTAGGCCGGCTCCATTCCTGTTCATTGCACCATCGAAGAACATTTTCCACTCTGTACCTGCATCCTCCATCAACTCTCGTTGCTGATCTGGAAACTTTAGATTTTCAACGTAATCAGAGTCCAAGGGTTGATTTGCCAAAAATTGAGCGACTGCTCATCCCTAATGACTTTTTTTTGTCACATATTCGATGTCAAATTCAGATAGTAGCAATAACCATTGTAAGAGTTTTCCAGCTAATGTTGGTGACTGGCACAAGTACTTCATCGAGTCTATCTTCGCGATGGCTTTTATTCGGTAAGATTGGAAGTAATGATGCAGCTTCTTTGTCAACCAAACCATCACTGTGCAGATTTTCTCCACTAAGGTGTAGCGTGACTCATACTCGAGTAGTTTCTTGCTCAAGTAGTACACTGCATGTTCGCTTTTATCTTCATGTTCTTGCACCAGCATGGCTCCAACCGATGACTCCTCAATTGCTAGGTATAGGATCAGGGGCTTTCCAGGTTCTGGTGGGCGGAGGACGGGTGGGCTTAACAAGTATTGTTTGATTTTGTTAAATGCTACTTGGCACTGGTTATTCCAGATTACTGGTTGGTCCTTTCATAGTAGTTTGAAGATTGGCTCGTAGATGGTAGTGAGTCTGGCGATGAATCTGTTTACATACTGTAGAGATCCCAGGAAAGATTGGACTTCTTTCTCAATTTTCGGTGCAGGCATATCCCTGATGTAACCCCAAATACGCACTTTTTAGGGTTCAAGCGGAGATTGTATTTCTCAATTCTGGTGAGAAACTTGTCTAGGACAGCTGGATGTTCCTCCCTGGTGTTGGACTTCACAAGCATGTCATCCACATAAACTTCCACCTCCTTGTGGATCATATCATG
>CATIWQ010415161.1:0-10539 GCA_949673415.1 Euphorbia schlechtendalii | reverse complement strand
ATTCATACTGAAAGTGTCCTAATTGATGACTTTTATAACACTCAACAAAAGCCTTGTTATATCTGCCTCTGCCTTTCCCTCTTCCTCGAAATGATCCAAGACCTCGACCACTTACTCTACCACTAACTTGAACATCATGAGTCACCTTTAATGCCTGCTCATCTTCTTGATGTTTGGACATTCGTTGTTCATGTACTAGCAGGCTGCTCTGCAACTCATCAATAGTTAAGGTGTCTAAGTTATTAGACTCCTCAATTGAACACACCACATAGTCAAATCGTGAGGTCATTGATCTAAGAATCTTTTCAATGATCACCACTTGCTGCATCTTTTCACCATGCATCTTCATCTTGTTTGCTACGGTGAGTGTTCGAGCAAAATAAGCATCCACACTCTCACCTTCTTTCATATGAAGAACTTCAAACTCCTTTCGAAGAGCTTGCAATTGAGCTCTTTTCACCCTTGTAAACCCCTGGCACTTTTGCTTCATGGAGTCCCAGATATCTTTAGAAGTTTCTCTATTGAGAATCGTCTCAATAACGTTTCGATCAATGGCTTGAAAAAAATAATTCTTCACCTTCAAGTCTTTCAACTTCTGGTCTGCAATGGATTTCTGCTGTGCCTCAGTTTGTGCTTCTCCTTCTGTTGCAACAGGGATTCCAGTCTCCACCAAACTCCAGTACTCCTTTGAGCGAAGGAAATTTTCCATAAGCATTGACAAATGATCATAATGACCATCAAACTTAGGAATTGCAGGTTGTATGAAGTTGCTTTCAACTGCCATTCTTTCTTCTCAACTCTCTCTTCTTAGAACACTGTTGTTCCTTCTTTTTTGTTTTCTCACAAACAGGTCCTTTACCGCTCTGATACCAATTTATTGTTCTATCAAACTCTAAACAACATGAATGGACTGAGAATTCAAGAATAGTTTTATTCAGTAATATTAACGTTGCTTTATAAGAGCCTTACAAAATAGAATTGAAGAAAATATCACAGATATCAAGCCTGCAAATATGCTAATTTGAATATAATTAAATCTAAACTGAATTCCTACAAATCAGGACGTTACTAACAAAAGAAACAACAAAGACTCAGTCACAAACCCAACAAATATACCTTCAATTTTTGTAAGTTCATAGAAAAATTAACCTTTTTTAACTACAATATTTAACCAATTGTTTAAAAGAAGGGTCATATTTGATCTGAAATTAATTGGTATTATGGGTCTTCAGCGGTTTTTCCTATTTAACATTTCTCAGGATTGATTTGGGCTAGACTAAGCTCGAAAGTGTAGATACTTTGTTCTGCTTGCCTATTATAAAAATTGAGCTTAATTCAACTTCAAACTTGTTTATAATTAACTATGATGGCATAGTGAGCATCACCGGTCCTTGACATATGCCAGAAATGCAATTGACTCGTAATTATAATGGACCAAAATTTGTTGATTTATGTATACATAGATGCATAAATATCACTTTCAAAATTTTTTTATCTAAAGACTCTCGTTCATTAAAATCTGCTAGGAGAGAGGTGCCGTGACTCACCAGCTACACAATAACTGTAGGAAAACTCTATATGCTAACAATTCATTGTACCAGTTTATTGTGTCCAAAAGTTGAAGAACATGGACGAGATTAAAAGAGATCATCTGCAAACTATTTAACTATATTAAATATTTTTTTTTTCTATCCTACTACATCTGCTACTGTCATGTCAATGTATTTGTCTTTTGTTTGTTGTGGTGAAATCACATTTCTTCTCACTTTCTTTTATTTTTTTTATTATAGTCTGGAATTAATAAACTCAAACAAATCACGAACTATTTTAACTTGTCACATTTTACTGGTTGATACAATTATTAAAGTTAAGATGACTGTAATAAACAATCAAAAGTTCGATAAAATAACAAAAAATAACAAAGCAAAGAGTGACCAGTTCATGAAAAACCATGTTTTGTAACATAAGTTAATTGTTGGGTTTGAGGAATTCGGAGCGAGATCTCTCCTTCTACAATCAATTGACGAGGAAGTACAAAAGAGTTCTAGTTTCAGAGGTTAAACTGTGATAATTCTTTGAAAACTGGGTTTGTATTTAATGGATTCATGGTGATTCCATTCATGGTGGGATTAAAAGAAACTGATTAGAATAGAATTTCGTGATTTTGGGTTCATTTGGGAAATTAAATTGTGATTATAAACTGATTATGATAGACAGATTTACTTGAATGATGTGCAAGCTCCTTTCATGTGTTTTTGGTGTTCTTGATTTTAGGGTTTATGAACCGGGAAGAAGAAGAACAAATGTGATTTTTACAAAATTATCTTATGCCATGCCATGTCACCATTTTTAACGAAACCTTGTTTTGCTAACGGTTTGAACCTTGTGCCCTCTTTTGAAACCCTAAATATTACAAATCCTCTTTTGAAAATGATCAAAATCACAAGATAGTTTTTTAAAATTAACCCTCGATATTTTTAGGAATATGATTACTTTATATATTTTTTACTCTGCAGTTTTAGAGGCCCAGTATTTTTTATTGTTTTAAAAATACTTATTTTCATAACATTTCATAAGACAATGTCTTTTAACATTAGATAAGTAATATAAAATTGACTATCAAACAATAAAACGCATTTCAACTAATTCATATTTGATTGGGAGAAACCTGAATAACATGCTATTAAACAGCCATATTTAAGCACGCATGTATAAATAACGGAACTCAAGAAAATTGCCCTAATAAATTACGCACGCATATATAAATAATGGCCATGTTGCTACATCACAAAAATGTGCAAGTTTTCTTTCTCTCTTCCATTCTAACACAAACCAAATTCGTCCATCAATGTGATACTAACACAAAAGAATTAATATAAGTATGAGTTCTTTGTTATCCAACAGAACACTATCTAGGCATTGGCCATGCAATGGACTCGTCAAGGGCTAGGTACGTTATTCTCACTTCCACTTAGTTCAAATGAACTCAAGGTGAGCGAAAAATAAGCTGAGTTTCGAGACAAATCATCCGAGATACAATCTCTAATCGTGGAGTCATGTTCTATCAAAAAAGCAACTTGGTTTCTTTAAGAAATTTAGAAATGGTGGCCAAAATATCCGAGAAAGGTTGAGGAATTTAAGAACAGCAATATTTAAGGAATAGATCATTTGAATTTGCTAGTAAAATCATAACGGGCTAAGAAATACTTATCAATTAGTTAAACGCTTAACATAATAAGAGTTCAATACATAATATTCTTAAACAGTAGTTCTGCTTAACACACATACCGTGATTGCATAAACATGAAAATAATATTCTAGACAAACAATTGAACCAAAACCATCCGCAGTGCCAGTGTTTTTAAATCGGATTGATATTTTGGTACAAATGACAATACTTATTTAGACTAGACTGGAACAAGTCAACATATATATCGAACACGAGTACTCAAGTAGTAGAATTGAAGGGGAGCAAAGCAAATGTTTACTCAGTTTTGGAAGCTCCATATGCCGCATTTCCAAGCCTCAGCTAAACACATTTCAACAAACAAAATACAATATAACACTTAACAATCACAAGCACAACTGATAATAATCGAGCAATATGCATGAGAGTTTGTCTACCTATATGCATTTACTGATGTGCAGGTTAGATAATGCATGTATGTCCGAAATTGTCCTAAAAAAACTTGTCATCCCCCTGAACTTTAAAAGTAACATTGTACCTTACTTATCTTTCAAAAAGTGCACCGAATAACTCTCTCAACGTCATGTATCAATTTCTGACTAGTTTGTTTTTCATAGATGCGTCATATTTTTATTCTCTCTTTAATAAAAATCTGACTCGTGACATTTAAAGAGCAATGCACTTTTTGAAAAATTGAGATAGCGAGTCACCTTAAAACTTTTAAGAAGCAATAGGTTTACGAGAATAACTTTGAGCACTTCCTGATACATTAAACCAAATTATGTGTCAAAGTTTAATCAATGATTTTCATAATGCTTAATCTCAAGTTGAAGCTATTTGTATTTGCAGATGACATTGTATTGATTGATGATAAAAAGAGAACTAATGAACAAGTAAAAAATATAGAGAAACGCTTTTAACTAACTAGCAGTAAGATGCATTACATGCACAAAAGACAAAAATGAGGATGCTTAAATAAATAATACAAGTTAGAAACAAATTGAATATACCTCTCTCGGTAATAAATTTGATAAACAATAGCAGTACTAACATTTAAAATAATCATATACATGATTTAATTTTAATTATTATTTCTCATAAATTATTAATAATATTAATTTTATCGTAATTACAATAAATAAAATATATTAACATTAATAACAAGTAATGATCATTTAAAAGTATAATTAATATTAATTATTACAATAGTTTTTTTTAATTATAATCATTAGTACTATTATTTTCTGATAAATTTGTATTTCTAATATTATTATTTAGAAAAATATTCATTATTTTTAAAAATTATTATTATTTTACAATATTATACATGAGCTTTATGCAATATCACAAAGGAAAAAAATATTACTTTGAATTACGGGAATACAACCAAATACTTGAAAACCTGATTTTTATTTTGCTTTTACATATAAGAAAATATTATTTATGCTTTTATACTAAAAAATTATGTTGTTTTTGTATAAAAAAATGTTCAAAAAATATGTTTTTTTATAGTCTGGTCTTATACCTGGTATATGAGTGGTATAAGGCCTTTATACAACTTATTTTCCATTAGTTTTCGCAGTTAATTTTGAAATACATGCAAAAATCATCGTTTGAAAGCCTTATACCTGGTATAAGATTATTGTCTTATACCTGGTATAAGACCAGATTGAAAAAAATGTAATTTTAAAAAAAAATACATAAAAAATAATAAAATTTTCTCCTTAAATTCAAAAAATATATTTTTTGTCCGCATAAAAATATAAATAATTTTTTTTTTAAAAAAATTCCATTAGTTGCTCTTCAATTATTAGCTCGGAGTAAGAATTCTACCGGTTTATATGCAAACGAGACCCAACAATGAAACATAAATAAGGCCCAATAAGGGCATCTCCAACCCTTCACCGTACATTTTCACTTCAAACTCTATAAATTGAAGTTGTTACAGTGTTTATTCTCCAACCCTTCATTTCAAATTTCCACTTCAAAAATAAAATATTATTATTTTATCCATTTCTAACTAACTCAAACAAATAAAAACCAATTAAAATAGGATAAAAAATACAAAAAAAAAATAAAAAAGTTAAAGTTAATTAAAAAATATTATTATATTATTTGAAATTGCTACAGTGTAACTTCAAATTTTGCACTGTAACAACTTCATTCTTTGAAGTTAATAATGAAGTATCATTGGTATTTCATTTCATTTCATTTCATCTCCAACTCCATTTTTTGAAGTGAGGTTAGAGATGCTCCAACTCCATCTTTTGTTAGAGATGCTCTAACAAAAAATCAATAATGGGCCTACGCATGCATTCAAAAACCTGTAAATAGTAAAACCCCTATCTAAGGTAGGTTCTGACTTATCTTCTGCGATCTCCAAGTGAACCTTACTCAACTAGTGATAAAGAGAACAAGTTTTTGCTAAGCCCCAGGAACATACATATTCCGTACCGCATGATATGCTTGGAAACCAGACATCCATACCAAAAAACAGTAAAGAAGAGTGTCACCTCAACATCTGGACTAGGTGGATCATCTTTTCTAGCAGCAGATGTTTCTCCCTTGTAATAACCCTGTACAACAAATTATAACCGTTACTAAAATTTAAAAGGAAATAATTTGTGGTGATGATGATAGATATACCTCCTTCTGAGTCTTTTCTCCGATTTCCAAGACAACAAAAGAAAAAAAAAAGATCAATGAGATTAGACGAATCACTATCATAAACTAAAAGTCAAGTGAAAGAAATCAAATATATACTCAGGTAAACTAACCTCTCTGTAACGAGTCAAGTAAATCTTAAGTGGATCAAGATAATCCTCAAAGCCCAACGATGCCATGGCCGACAACATATCATCGCCGTTGAACTTCTGCCTCTTATCTTTCAGGCATAATCTTCAAAAAAAAAAAAAAAATCTTTCAGGCATATATCGTTTGCCCTACAAATCAAACAATCACATACACAACAACTCAAACAAACAGAAAGAAATTCAGTTGTAAAAAAATATAAAATCATATACTCGCTGTTGACGAAGAGGATGAACTCGGTAACACAGGCTTGAACCGCCAGCTTAGCTTCCTTAGAGATCTTAGCATTAGCAGGGAGAGCTTTCTTCATGATGCGTGTTATATTAGCCAAAGGAAGGGGTTCTGGTTCCTCCTCGGTGTCGGAGCCCTGCCTGATAGCTTCACTTCTGATGGTGCAGCCTTTGCCGGAGCGGGTGGCTTTTGCCTTCGATGCCATCGTCAAACCCTAGCAGGAAATAACCGATTAATTAACATCGTGAGAAGGGGGAGGGATCAGAGGGGAAAAGAGGAAAGCATTCGTTACCTTTGGAGAATTTTGTAAATTGTAAGGGAAAATGCGCGCGAGAGAATACCAAAGAAGATTGGATGCTTGAGAAGAGAACAAAACAAGCCTTAAATAAACTCCGCCTTTGTTTGGTTTATGATTGTTTATGTTTAATTAATGCATGTAACGGTATACTAAAATATAATTTAGTGTGATATTCTAAAATTTGTGCTTGGATTGATGATTTGATATGATTTTTATTATATATTGATCTAATGAAACGAGACCTTTGAACTTAAACGTGCCTATTATTTCTTGAACTTTTAAAAATTTCAAATAGATCTTCAACTTTTAAAAAGTGCATCAGTTTATCCTTTCAATAACACGTGTTAGTTTTTAATTGATGCGAAAAAAATGATATCTTTGAAAAGTTAAATCAACAAAAGCAAATTGATACTTTTTTTTCAAGTTTGGCAGATTATTTCAAACTTTTAAAAGTTCAATTGGTAATTGAATGTTTAGAGATAGACATGTTTGGGAAAGTTCCGATACGATCAACCTTTTCCAGAAACCACCAAATCCAAAATATTATTTTCATTGGTTTTTTAGCACTATGAAAAATCAAACAATGTGAGCAACCATGAAATCAAAGTTGGTATCAGGACCGACCCTGGTTAGGGTGCAACGGGTGCGATCGTTCAAGACCTATAGCTAGAAAAGATTTTTAAAAAATTTTATTGTTTAAAATTTCAGTAGTTGATGTTTAAAAGGTAAATATGAATATTAATTAGTGTTTGATGATCACTTAATAATGAAGTAAGAGGTATTGAGATCAAATTTTAATCTCTCAAAAAACTTGAATTTTTAATAATAATTTTTAACTTTGGACCATTTTTATTAATTTTTATATTATTTCACATGGGATTCATAATTTTTTGGACAGGATAGTTGATATCATAAAAAATGGTCTAATGCAAACACCTTCTAAAGTTGACTCAGAAAATCACATGTCATCCTAAAATTACAAAATGTCAAGATATTCTCTTAAGTTGTTAATTTAGAATCAGTTAGCCCATAACGTCACGTGTCAGAACTTGATTGGTTTGACTTTTCAACGATATCATTAATCTGATTTTTCTATCCCAACCAGAAATTGACACGTGATATTAAAGAATAAATTGATGCATTTTTACCAAATTAAGGAAAGTAACTAATTCTTTAGATGTTTTTTAAAAAAACTAATTCTTCTAAGGGTGAAATCGTATTTTTAAAAGTTTAAAAAGACGGTAGATGCATTCGATGCATTTGATGTAAAAGTACTATGATTTATCCCACTTTTATTATATTTATGTTATATTTTAATTTTTTTTATGCCGAATGGAAGGAAAGGTACGTGTAGGGGTTATACGTGTCGTATTTATAAGAGAGGCTCTGGTGGCCCTTATTCATTCTAGGTTTTCTTTTTAACTCTAGTATTCAGTTTATTAATTTTAATTGTACTTGTATTCATTTTGGAGGGAAGAATAAGTACTACTGGGGTAAACATGTCGATTTTTGAGAAGGGCCCCTCTTGAACTGGTTTTGTTTTCTTATGCAAATTTCTTTTTTTCATTGATTTTACTTACCACCTGATTCCTGAAATTTCTTGTTCCCAGTTTAAGCTACCAATTACTAGCCATGTTAAGAAGTAGATTAATATAATGTTTTTTTCAACTCATTTGTCAACTATAAATTCAGTTCAATACTCATAAATATAGTATATTTATAAAGTTACATTGAAATAAGTGTATTTTAGTTAGAATATTTTACAAATCAGTTGAAAAAAATAGAGTCTAAGCTGAAATATATATGCATGTTTATACAATGGGTCAAGATCAATAATGTGTTTTTTAATCTCAACATTAAGATTTTGATATATGCGTTGAGTTTTAATTATTTGACCTCACTAATACACATTTTAAAATAACAAATATTAGAATAAAAAAACAACATCATTTATCCATGATCATTGTATAAATTCCTAATATATAAACCTTGTTCGGCTTATAAATGATAACAACATATCTAATGGTTCCTTTAAATAAGAAATTTAGTAAAATAAGAAATAAGTAGAGGGAATTTGGCAATCATTTTCTATTTAATCACTTCTTAAAATAAAGTTTCCTATATACATAGGGGATTTTATTTTTACGCAAAAAATAGTTTCTTTTATGTTTTTTATTTTATTTTATCTTTTCTTTAATTTTTTGTTATTTTAGAGGATATAATAATAAAATGTTATTATTATTTGAAAATTTTAGGCTCTGTTTGTTTACAGAAAAATATTGCGTCGGAAAATATTTTCCAGATTCCCAGTGTTTGTTTTCCATGAAAAAAAAGTCAAAAGGAAATATTGTGCAAATCAAAATAAAAATGTAATGTAAATAAAGGAAAATGTTTTCCCATAAAAAAATATGAGAAAACATTTTCCCTTGCGCTCTCACTTGACATTCTTTACCATTACCACCAAACACTTTCACCACCACCACCACCCCACTCTCGCTACCATCATAACCACCACCTCCTCCATCTCATCACCACCACCACCTCCTCCATCTCATCACCACCACCACCACCTCCTTCCCGTCACCACCATTACTTCCTCCATCCGTTTCCGCTACCACCACCACCTCCTTCAGCCTGTCTTAACCATTATTACCACCACTTCCTCCACCCTTCCACCACCTCATCCTCCATCCTGCTTTCGCTACCACCACCACCACTTCCTCCACCCGCTCTCGCTAGCACCATCACCTCCTCCACCTCGCTCTCGCTACCATTCACCACCACTTCCTCTACCCCGTCACCACAACCACAACTATTATCATCGCCTCTTTCATCATTCCACCACCATCATTACCACCACTTCATCTATGCCTCTATCACCACCACCACCTCCTCCCACCCACTTTTACTACCATCGCCACCACCACTTCCTCCACCCTACTCTCGCTACCACCGAATATTTGACGAAGGTAATAATATAACTTAAATGTATTTATTTGAAATTTAAATTTATTGTCGTATTATAAGTGATATTAATTTGACGTTAGTACATTTAAGAAATTATATTATGTGATCTTTACTTATCATATTTTGTTATTTGCAGTCTTATGCAAGGAGCGGATGTTTCATGCAGTCCGAGATAAATGAAGTGTTAGACATTTTCGCTTCTTATATGTTGACTCATCTATTGAATAGTTAGTTTGTTTTAATTTTAAAGAGTTAGGCTAAGGACTAAATGTTTCAAAGTATATGTAATTGTGATCGATTAGAATTTGTTATTTCATTTTTATTTTGAGAAATGTAATGGAGTTTTGAGAAATATATTTGTACATTTTACGTTTTTTACAGTTCAGAGGCAGAAATGGAAACAACTGAATCCGCAATATAATTATTACGGACGGTTCCTTTCCAAGAACCGTCCGCAATAGTCACATTGCGGACGGTCTTCTTATAATAACCGTCCGCAAAAGAAGCATTGCGGACGGTTCGTATAAAAGAACCGTCTGCAAAAGTTGAATTAATGTGACTATTGTGGACGGTTTGTATAAAAGAACCGTCCACAATACTCTATTTCGGACGGTTCAAAACCGTCCGTATTGCTGCCTAACCAACCATTACCACCTCCTCTACCCGCTTTCGCTACCGCTACCACCTCCTCTACCCCGCTCTCATTACCACCTCCTCCACCTTGCCATTACCACCACAACTATTATCAACACCTCCTTCACCCACCGCCACAACCTCCTCAACCCCCACCGCCACCGCCACCACTTACTTCTTTCATCACACCACCATCACTCTCCACCTCACCAACGCCATCACCGCCACCACCACTCTATTACTACATCCACTTCATCCGCCCTTTGTTTATTCTACTAACGCAACTTCCTTCACCCCACCACAACCACCACAATGCCGCTACCATTACTACTACTACTACCGCAATTTTCTCTATTTCACCACCATTACTACCGCATATTGTATATTTTGCATATTTTATACAATATATATA
>CATIWQ010415160.1:0-41208 GCA_949673415.1 Euphorbia schlechtendalii | reverse complement strand
ATTACAATATTTACAATAAAATAAAATAATTCCTAGGTTCACATGTAGAAAGAAATTAAGAAGAAAAGGAGGAACACGAAATAAGCAGCTCTAGGAACTCAGAGGCTTTACCCTTTTGGTGTGAATCCACTTCGGCGTGTCCGTTCGATCCCCGGGAGCGTTCCTCGTTCGTTTTTGTATTTATGGTGATTTAATGTGAGAACAATTGTTTGGTTGGAAAATAATGTGTTTATTTATCCAAAAGATAATCAGACTCGGGTTTTAAATTTATTTTAGGCCCGAGAATATATGAAGAAATTTTTAAGAAATAGATTAAGAGAAGTTTGATTTTAAAATGAAGAAATTTTGGGATCCAAAATTGTTTTGGATCCAAGAAAAAAGAAGTTAGAAAGAAAGTCAGAAATATTGTTTTTATTTTTTTATCTTTAAGAGGAATTTTTTTTCTTTGAAATTTTTTCGGCCCCGTGTACTGAAAAAGACCCGCCGCCTATTTATAGAAAAAAAAGTCCCAAAAAATCCAAAATATAGGGCATCGCCGGTGAGGGGTCTCGCCGGGAACAAATCACGGCGAGGCTCCTCGCGTGTACGCGAGGCTACCTCGCGCGAGGCTCCCTCCTGTGAGGCTCCCTTGTGTCCACGCGAGGTTGCCTCCATGAGGCTGCCTCCGTGTGAGGCTCCCTCACGTCCACGCGAGGTTGCCTCCGCGAGAGGCTGCCTTGTGCGAGGCTTCCTCCGCGTGAGGCTGCCTTGCGCGAGGTTGCCTCCACTCGAGGCTCCCTCCGTGCGAGGCTACCTCGCTATCGGGATAACATCTCTTTCATTATTAATATTATTTTATATTTTATTATTATTATTATTATTTTTTGTACAACGACGTGGAATACTCCCATTTGAAGATCATCGGATAGTCGAAAATCATGTGATTCGAGGATAAAATCCCGAAAAAGCCATCATCCTTGAATGCGCGAGCTGGTACGAAATCTCGTGCTCACATCTGCTATACTTGTTTGTAGTGAAAATCTATGTATTTAGAGTCTTTCATCTATCACATCTATATTTACTCAACTTTTCATTCTAATCTTCCTATCAAAAATCTCAATTCTATTTTTATTTTCTTATTTTAACTTTCCTGTATTTGATCTTTAGAACTAGTCCTTCCCTATGGGATCGATATCTTTTAAAACTACATCGCAACTGTATACTTGCAGTTATCATCATTTTTCTATTTGATAAGGGGTATTGACAACACCTATATTTCATGTGAACAAGTTTTTAGTGCGTTGATATTTAGGCAAACTCTTCGCGGAAAAATTATTAAACTTATCAGTAGAAAAGTGGCGAACATCAATGATGGGAGAGCTCCACTTTTTCCTCGAACTTGAAATCAAGTAAAGTCAGTATGGAATCTTCGTTAGTCAAGAAATGTATGCTAAAGAAGTCTAGAAGAAGTTTGATATGGAGAATTCGAACCTAATGTCCACTCTCATGGTCACAAACATAATCTTGAGTAAGGTTAATGCTGGTAAACCTATTGATAGCAAGTTCTACAGAGGTATTATTAGTTCTCTCCTTTACTTAACAGCTAGTAGGCCTGATATTCAATACTTTATGTACTATTGCGCACATTATCAAATTGACCCTAGAGAATCTCACTTAGAAATTGTTAAGAGAAATCTATAGTACTTACAAGGTTCAATTTATGCAAGTCTGTTGTATCCCAACAGCTCAAATTTCACTCCTAGAGGATTCATAGATGTAGATTATGGAAGAGACAAGCTCGACAGGAAAAGCACCATAGGAGGATACCATTTCCTTGGAGAATGCCTTGTTTCATGGTATAGCAAGAAGTAAACTTTTGTTGTGCTGAGTATAAATGAAGCTGAGTACATGGAGGAAGGAAGTTGTGTAGAACAACTACTATGGATCAAGCAACAATTGGAGTGTTATGGTATGAAGTCAAAATGCCTCGAAGTTGTGTGTGATAATAAGAGCGCAATTGACATATCCAAGAATCCAATTCAACATGGTAGGATGAAGCATGTCAACATTAGGCATCACTTCATAAGGGATCATGTGTTAAGGGGAGATGTCAAACTAGAGTATGTTACTTTAGAAGAACAGCGAGCTGACATATTCACCAAACCATTAGCAAAGGAGCAGTTCAATATTCTCAAAGAGCTAATTAGAATGGCGAACCCCATGTTAAGAGAAATTTTAGAAAAATGGCTAAGTGTTGAAAATCAAGTCTCAACTCAGTCGAATGAGGTAACATGTATTTAACCCCGTTAGCTTTTTAAAGTTACGATGTTATTTTAGTTTTCACAATTAAAACTCAAAAGCTACTTTATCAAAAGGATTCTTTGAATTGGAATCGTCTAAAATTAAAACTACACCATTTATTAAATCGGTTAAATCCTTATTCATCTCACTGTTTATATCTAATCATGGATTGCGGGAGCACCACATATCATCTTGTAGTTGAAGAGGCTATAAAAGGAATAGTTTACTGGAGAGAGAAGGTTACTAGTAAAATTCTTTTCTCTAGATCCTTTCATTTGCAAATCGTGAACACCAAGAAAACCCTCGTTCTTCAGAGAATTTTGAAGAGAAACATGTTTGTACACATCGATGGAACAACAGAGAAAGTTATCTTAGCATAAGGAACTAGGTTCACCAAGATAAATTGGTTAGAACACAAGAGTTTGGACCAGTATTTGAGGTTGATTATCATGGATTGTTGAAAAACAAGACCATATATAGGGTCATTAGGCAATAAAACCTCAATCAATTTCTTCTCTTGGACGATCGAGCCATTAAGGAGTTAATTAGAAAATTCTATACCAATCTCTACTAAATCGAAGGATTTAATGACATTATGATGGTAGAGATTGATAATAAATCATTCTTGATCTGTGGAGAGCTGATTGGCACCCTCCTCAACATGCCATTGAAGGGTAAAAAGTTGAGGAGAAATGGAGA
This sequence comes from Euphorbia schlechtendalii, assembly GCA_949673415.1. Taxonomy (NCBI): domain Eukaryota; kingdom Viridiplantae; phylum Streptophyta; class Magnoliopsida; order Malpighiales; family Euphorbiaceae; genus Euphorbia; species Euphorbia schlechtendalii. Next base: position 38,229 of record CATIWQ010415160.1, on the reverse strand, counting down.
TGAAGAGATAGTGGTAGTTCATGAAGATTGGGAACTACCGGCTGATTATGGGTCTGGAGAAATTGATGCATCAGGTATGAGCTGGGAGGCAAGGGCATGCCATGAACAGTTAGTCGAATTGGTGCTACCAAAGACTAGGTCTCACATTTACTTTGAAAGATGAATAGTCTACCATATGGTAAAGGGGAAATAACTAAATTAGCTAGTGATAATTCTTCATTACTTGACCAAAGTTACTACCCTATACCATTTTGGGTATTTGATTACTTCCATCATAAAGGCTATTAAAATGGACATCTCCACTTTCATTGACAGACCAGGAGAAATAGTTGTCCCATGGAAGAAGACCTTGGACTTCGATTACTTCAGCAAATTGAAGAATAAGCAAGTTCACACTAGATTTACCAAAATCCAAGACGTTAAGCTGAAGAAGGTGAGAGTGGAACCAATTGTGTTCCCCACACATGTATGCAAGGAGGATGAAGATGCGTTTGTGGATGACTATGTGCTGGTTAATTAAAACAGTAATTGAACATGCAAACTTGCGAGGCAGAATTTCAAAACTTAAAATTAACCCTAAAGGATCTTGTTAGCATGCCATGATTTATATAATCTAAGTTGAAACGTTCCATAGATGCTCATAGGTTCATAAAACTTATTAAAAGAAACCTAGCATCTAAGTTTAGAGCATTACTAGTTGATGTGTACCTTCCCTTTATTGCGAAGCTCCCTTGAAACATTTGGACAACACTCGGATAGCACTAGCTTCCAAACTAGGACAGCCTCTATGGTTGATCCACACGGATCTTCACCAAACAAAACCTCCCGTTAAGAAAAACTCGTTGCTAGATAGCAATGGGTAGAGCAATCGAACACCAACCCCGAAAATATAACTAAGAAGGCTCTCTTTAAAATATGAATGTGCTTTCAAAAGAACTCTTGCAATGAAGGAGAAACTTGTAGAAGATCTCGCAAAAAGCTCACGAAGAAAAGATGTCAAAAACTCAAAAGGAATTTTGTCTAAGAAGAGGAGGGGTGGACCACTATTTATAATGGGAGTGGAGAAAAAACTCTCCTCAAAATCCAATGAGGGATGGGGATATTCCCATCCCAACTACAGGTCGCCATGCGGAGCTCTAGCTCCAAGCAAGTCAACCCGCACAGCCCGCATATGGGAGCTATGCGGCTACCGTAAGGCAAGCCCTAATGGGTTTGCCTTGCCCCGCAACGCGGGCTCGCGGGCTACAGCTTGGCCTCTACAGCATGCTCACGCAAGCACTGGCCCATGAGCAATCACATGCTAGTTGCCCGCGAGCAAAATGCTCACGGGGCAGCCTTATAAGCCCCACCCGCGACATCCCGTGTTCGCAGGGCCCACTTGCAACGGGACAAATTTCCCTTGCTCACCCTTGTTTAATTTTTCCATAAACCCTTTACTTAAACTTTTGTTTATTATTTGGTTCAACCAATTAATAATTCATCCAATTATTTTGACATCCGTAATATTCTCGGCATAGACCCAGTCTATAAGTTCTTTAATTAGTCTAGTAAAGACCCAAAGTGTGACCTCATAGGATCCCAAAGTATAGAGCCACTAAAGGTTAACCTAAACTTGGCTTCCCATTCGAGAACCTTTAGGCTCAATGTTCAAACTAATATGGAACCTGATAACTCAAGACGATAAAATGGGCTTTCTAGCAAAGATGTATAATCCCCCAATACTCGAAACGTCACATGCATGTGACTTGATCCGGTTCTGCAATAGTAACCAATACAATACACTCCTTTCATCAGGTTAAGTGCCATCCAATTTATTGAGCTCTGATTAAGTATTAGCTCATGTAATAGCTATAGCTATCCTAGAATCAGACTTGTTCACAAAAAAAAGCACTCACCATAATGTATCAAGATTGACTAGAAACCCGTTCTATCAATCTTATACTCTGATCAAAGTTCTATGAGTGTGTCTCTTTAAAAAGAGGCCTTAAGGTACAACTCCCACTATATCACTATATCAGGAGCGATGGATCCCATCATGACTACTCAGCTTACCAACAGGTGATCATCACTATACCCTTAATCACCCATATCATCCTAATTGCCAAGGTACGAATCAGTATAACCCAAAGTATAGTGACTCCTACATAAGGTAACCAATATCTTAAGTTTGAGGATACTTGTACTGCTACTACGATAAGATGTCACACCAACACATGGATATAGTTATTTTCAAGTGTGTCTTATAGTGGTCTCTAATGTATTAGCTGAATATATTCATGTGTTAACTTAAGGTACCACCTTCAACTCGTGAGATTGGCTACTTGGATCTAATCTAAGAAGTAAGTCTACACATGTTATTCTGTTTGCTTCATTGATATCCAGTCTTAATGACTATGACAGGGATAGTCAGACTATTCATAGTAACAATTGTGTTTAGTTCTCACACCACAAAGCTCCCACTATGTCCTCGCACTTTCACGCTATGAAGTAGTCATGGAATTTATCTTATCAATGCTCATATATAATAACACACACACACACACACACACACACACACACATATATATATATATATATGATACCAACGAGATACATAATTTAAATAAACATTGATAAATAACAAAATTGCCTTTATTATTGATAACAATAATCTGAAAACTGTTTGTTCATTATAACTAATAAAGATATATTGCCTTAATTACCTCTAGGGCATACATCATGTCTAACAATCTCCCTCTTGCACTAGAGCCAATTGCTCATATGCTTCATGCCATACTCATTAACATGCTGGTCATGCTTAACCTGAGTTAATGGCTTCATTAGCCCATCCGCTAGATTCTGATCTGTAGGGATGTATTCTAAGCTTATATCCTTTCTAGCTATTATCTCCTAAATGAGATGGTACTTTCTGAGTACATGTCCGTTTTCTGATGAGACTGTGGTTCCTTTACCTGAGCAATAGCCCCATTGTTATCGTAATAGACCACTATTGGATTTACAATGTTGTATACGATACCTAGATCACCAAGAAATCCCTTAAGCCAGATAACTTACTTAGCTGCTTCTGAAGTAGCTATATACTAAGATTTAGTGGTTGAATCGGTAGTCGCATCTTGTTTGAAACTAATCCAAACAACTGCCCCTCTATTTAAAATAAACACATATCCTGATTAGGACTTTTAATCATCCCTATCAGATTAAAAACTCACGTTAGTGTATCCCTTCATAGGCAGATCACCTTCTCTATACCAAAAACATATCCTTAGTCTGACGTAAGTACTTATGGATAGTTTTAACGGTCATCCAGTGCTTCTCACTTATATTAGATTGAAATCTGCTCATGACGTGATGTCAGGATGAGTGCATACAATAGCATACATGATGGATCCTATCGCTGGAGCATAGGGTATTCCTTTCATGTGCAGTCTCTCCTCTTGTGTTCTCGGACACTCAGATTTAGAAAGGTTAATCCTGTGAGACATTGGGAGATAACCATTTCTTGACTGCTCAAGGTTAAATCTAGCTAAAACCTTATCTATGTATGCCCTTTGAGAAAGACCTTGCAGCCTTTTGGATCTATCATGGTAGATCTTTATACTTAGTATAAAAGCTACTTCTCTAAGGTCTTTCATGGAGGACTTCTTTGACTACCATGACTTTACTATTTAAAGAAAAGGAATATTGTTTCCTATCAATAATAAGTCATTGACATATAATACCAAGAAAATAATTGCACTCCCACTAGCCTTTTTATATATATAGGACTCATTATTGTTTCACACAAAACCAATTTCTCGGATTGTCTTGCCTAACCTAATATTCCAACTCCTTGATGCTTGCTTAAGTCCATAAATGGACCTTTACAACTTGCATACCATCAAGCCATCCAGGGATGTGAAACCTTCGGGTTGTATCATATACACATCCCTATCCAAGTTCTCATTAAGGAATGCAATTTTCGCATCCATCTACAAGATCTCGTAATCGTTATGAGCAGCGATGGCAAGGAGTATTCTGATAGACTTTAACATGACTACTGGTGAAAAAGTTTCATCATAGTCCATACCTTCTTTTTTACTATAACGTTTTGCAACTAACCTTCTTTAATAGGTAATCACATTACCATCCATGTCAATTTTCTTCTTCATAACCCACATGCATCCTATGGGCTTAATCCCACTTAGAGCACCAACTAGCTCCATACTTGATTTTCATACATGGAGTCAATCTCTAACCTCATGGTTATAAACCATTTGTTATACTGTAAGCCTTCCATTACCTCCTTGTAAGTCTTGAGCTCATCATATTCCATAAGGAAGATATAATTATCATCAGTGATGAAATAACTGCATCACTTTGGAGCGATTAGAGCTCGACCTAAACTACGCAATGTCGGTGTTATAGTAGGTTGTTCCATGCTTACACTTTTCTATGTAATAGATGTAGGAATAATCAGTTAATTATCTATTTGGTCCTCTTGAGAGCTTAACTCAAGATTGCTCCCACTAGCTTTCGCAAGTATATGCTCTTTCTCGAGGAATTGAGCATTTCTAGAAATAAGTACCTCTTGTTCTTTAAGATCATAAAAGGTATAACCCATATTCTACTTAGGGTAACCTACAAATAGACACCTGTCAGACTTAGCACCTAACTTATCTTAGCTTGTTATCTTTACATAAGCTAGAAATCCCCAAACTCTCAGGTGAGAAAGAGCTCGTTTCTTACCATACCACATTTTGTATGGTATCTGATCAACTGATTTCAGGGGCACTCTTATTAGAATATAAACTACACTCTCACGTGCATAACCCCAAAAGGATCTGCTAAGTTCTACTTAGCTCATCATGGACCAAACCATATCGAGTAGGGTTCGATTTCTCCTTTCCAGCACTTCATTGTGTTGGGGTGTATAAGGAGGTGTCTAATTGGATAAAATACCATTATCTTTTAGATAATCTTGAAACTCGTTGCTTAAGTATTCACCATCTCAATTAGATTAAAGGGTCCTGATACTTTTCCCAAGCTGTTTCTCTACCTCGGTTCTGAACTCTTTGAATTTTTCAAAACTTTCAGACTTGTACCTCATTAGGTACAAATAACCATATCATGAGTAATCATTGATAAAAGTTATGAAGTAGACGAAACCCTTATGTGTCTTAACACTCATTGGACCACATACATTAGAATGTATTATTTCCAAAGTACTTGTAGCACGCTGACCCTTTCCTTTGAAAGATTTCTTAGTCATCTTACCCTTTAAACAAGGTTCGCAAACCCTATAAGATTCCCATTCCATTGTGCCCAAGTCACCACATTTGTGTAACTTAGTTAAGCGAGTCTCATTTATATGGCCTAGATGACAATGCCATAAATATGAGGATTTCTCATTATCTAACCTTGATTTCTTAACAATGTTCATGTTTAGAATTTCAATTTTAGTATCTAGAATGTAAATACCATCCATAGATATACCACAAGCATAAAGAACATTATCACGTTGAATTTGACATTTATTATTAGAAAATAAAATTTAAAATCCCTTTGTTGTTAAAAGTCCAAAAGAAATAATATTCTTAGTAACAGCAGGAATCTAATAGCAATTGTTCAAAACTAAAAAAAGGACACTAGGAAAACGAAGGCTATATGTCCCTACAACTGTTGCAGCAACCCGTGCTCCATTTCCAACTCTTAGGTCCATTTCCCTCTTTGCAAGCCTCCTATTCCCCTGCATAGTAGTACAGATATGAGTACCAAAACTGGTATCTAATACCCATGTACACTCATTAAGAATTGTGGAGAAACTCTCTATCATGAACATACATGAAATAGATGCCTCACTTGGCTTCTTCTTCACTTATTCAGAAATCTGAACCTTGCAATCCTTCTTCCAGTGGTTGGCCTTGCCACATCGGAAGTAGACATTTGCAGTTCCTTTTTTACTTTTCTTCTTCTTACCAATTTTCCTCTTGGCACCCAGACTCTTTCCAAAACGAGACCCACTCTTGGAAGGCTTGGTTTTCTCAAACAGCAATAAAGCCTTTGGATCCTTTGGAATCTTAGGTTCTACTAGTTTTAGCATGTTGACCAACTTGGGTAGTATGGCATCAATCTTATTCATATATTATTTAGTCACAAATTGTGAATAAATATATGTTAATGAAGCAAGAATCAGATCTACATATAATTCTGCTGGTTAATCAAGATAGTGTTTGAACATGCAAACATTGCAAGGCGGAATTTCAAAACTTAAAATTAACCTATAGATCTCCTAACCATGCCATGATTAATATAATCTAGGTTAAAACGTCCCATAGATACTTTTAGGTTTATGAAGCTTATAAAAGAAACCTAGCATCTAAGTTTAAAGCATTACCAATTGATGCGTGCTTTTGCTCTTTTGGTGATGGTGTACCCTTAGATCGGTTCTATAAAACTTTATCAGCACAAGCTTCTAAACTAGGAGAGCCTCTATGATTGATACACATGGATCTTCACTGACCAAAACCTCATTGAGAAATAACCCGCTAGTAAACAGCAGCTACTAAACTACTCGAAGACCAACTCCAAAATAAACCAAGAAGGCTCACTTTAAAAAGAGCCTTCAAAAGAATTCTTCATTTTTTTGGAGAAACTTGTGGAGGAACTCGTACAACGAACTAAGAGAGAGATGTCAAACTCAAAGAGAAAAGCTAAGCTGAGGAGTATGTTCATACTAAATAAAGAGGAACTCGAGGCCTATATATTGGGAAAAGGGAGAGTGTTAGACTCCCCTAAAAAACTATGTGGGATGGGAATATTCCCATCCCACATCCAGATTGGCAGGGCGGGTCACTAGGACCTGTGGGCTAACCTACGGCTCCTTGCCACAAGGCAAGCCCAAACGGGCTTGCCTTGTGCCGCAAGCTGGGCTTGCTGGCCTTCTTGCAAACCCTAGCTAGCATGGTTTTTCCGTTAGCATGTGGGCTGTCCCAGCAAGCTTTTCATCTCACGAGGCAGCCACGCATGCCCCACTCCGAACATCTCTTGTCCTTACAGCTATTGTAGCTACCCGTACTTCATTTCCAACTCTTTGGTCTATTTCCCTCTTTGCAAGCCTACTACTAGAACATAATCCCTGAATAGAAGTACAGATATGATACCACAACCAGTATCTAATACCCTAGCAGACTCATAGGGAACTGTAGAGAAACTCTATATCATGAACATACCTGAAGTAGATGCCTCACTTGGGTTCTTCTTCACTTTTCAGAAAATAGAGCTTTGCAATCACGTTTCCAGTGTCCGGGCCTTCCACACACGAAACATAATCCTTTGGGTTTCCCCTTTTCAATAACCACATTTTTTACCTTCCTACCAATGGTTTTTAAACCTTTACCTTTGACGTAAGCTTTACTTACCAAGGTACTTGTTCCTCTAGCCCTTAGACCTTCTTCAAAACTTCTAAGTTTTATGATAAACTTAGATGTCTTATTGGTCTAGCCTGACATAAGTTAATCTTTCACAAATGGTGAATACTTATCAGATAGGGTTTCTATCATAAGCTGTATGTCATGCTTAAAATCTATCTTGATTCCTGTTTGAGCCAATCTTCTTGAATACTAAAAGTATTCTATGCATCGCTCAGTGGCCAAGATCCCATCATCTCTCCAAGAGTTACAAAGGAATTTTAGAATTTCATTCTATTCAACTCTCATGCCCTCATGGAGTCCTCTGAGATGAATCAGCATGGATTTTAAGTCCATACCTTCATGCTGTTTCTTAAGCTTCAAGCTCATGATTTCAAGCATCACAAGTGATACAATGAAAACATCTCTCTTGTGCTTAAGACATGCTTCTTTCTCTTGGATAGAAGCGTCAGCATCAGGATTGACTGGTTCAGGATTATCTAGAACATAATCCATGTGGCTTTTTTCAAGTTCCTTTTTAAGAACTTTGAACCAGTTGTCAAAATTGATCCCTGTCAATTTAGTGTCAAGTATCATGTGGAGGTTTATGTTCGGATTCATTATTAAACCAAGACATAAGATAGAAATTATTTAGACATTAGTATATGTACATGCAATTAATATAAGGACTTTAATTAAACACATAATTCTTACTATTTTCTTGACATTCAAATAGCTCCTTCTATTCAAATTCAGGAAATTTGGTCGAACCAATTTTCCTTGGTAGTTAGCATCCATAGCCACTCATCATAACCCCCACTATCGCAGATTAAGCCACAACAATATAACCATGGTTGGAACCCATCCATTTGCATCTCTTGCAACTGCTAATCCATTTGAGTTCTCTTTCTCAAGACGTGCTTACCCAATTGTACGACTCCTCAAATGAGTCTTGGCATTAGTTCTAATAATATGGATAACTAACCCATCTTGGTTAAGACATTAACCCCATCTAGTCTCATGATCAAACACATGCTAAGGGAAGACATGTTGTACATGTTCTTACATCCTTTAATAAGGTTCGTATTATAGCGAGAAGACAATCTACCACCTTAATATTGTTATAGGAATTTTATTGGTGCTACTGGTCTCGCCCTAGTCTAGACCTTGTATGATGGATATGATTATGAAATAATAATTTTGGGCTATTAGGAATTATTAACTCTAAGGGAACATGCTCTTGACTAATATATCATTATCATTCCATTATGCCAAGACACCACATTGCATGCAAAATGAACAAGGTCCATGTTTAAGTTCTTGCACCTATGTTTATAAGTTTTCATTTAACAATTTAAACCACTTTTGTAAAACCATATGCGGAATCTAATTCCCATACTAGAAATTGACTAAGTCATAAAAGTCCCTTGGTTACTCTTGAATCTAATGCAGATGGTAATTTCCAGGAAAGAGAGGCCCCCTAAAAGTGAATGAGAAACCATGTCCAATCCTTGCCAAAATCTCCATGGCACTTTGATTCATTATACCACAGATAACTTTGATTTAAAGATTTTGTTCTTTAATTAAGTGAAGTACGGGACAACCCTTAATTAAAGCATTTACATGTGTGGCAAAACATTGCTAATTTATATGATAATCATCTATACTAAGTTTGACCAAAACCTTAATCTAGTTATCACATTATTTTCTATAACAGGAATTTAAACCCCAAGTCATGAAATAGCATACGTTAATCAATTCATAGAAATTCACGTTTTAACATATTATTATCAATCATGCATAGCATAAGGCAGGCTCTGATACCACTACTGGTTAATCAAGACAGTAATTGGACATGCAATTGTTGCAAGGTGGAATTTCAAAACTTAAAATTAACCTATAGATCTCCTAAGCATGCCATGATTGATATAATCTGAGTTAAAATGTTTCATAGATGCTTTTAGGTTTATAAAGCTTATAAAAGAAACCTAACATCTAAAGTTTGAAGCATTACCAGTTGATGCGTGTTTCTTTCTTTTGGTATCAGTGTTCCCTCTAAGTAATTCTGTAGCACTTCATTCGCACAAGCTTCTAAACTAGGAGAGCCTTTACGATTGATCCACATAGATCTTCACCGACCAAAACCTCGTTGAGGAAGAACCCATTAGTAAATAGCAACTGCTAGATAATTCGAAAACCAACCTGAAAATAATCCAGAAGGATGACTTAAGAAAGAGCCTACGAAAGAATTCTTCTATTGTTTGGAGAAACTCGTGAAGGATCTCACACAACAAAAGAAGAAGAGGGAGTCGAATCTAGAGAGAAAATATGAGCATAAAGCTATTTTCAGATGTTGTGAATAAAGAGAGGAGTGGAGGCCTATATATAGAGAAAAGGGGGAGTGTTAGACTCCCCCTAAATAACTATGTGGGATGGGAATATTCCCATCCCACATATCGGGTTGGCTGTGCGGGTCATAATGACCCGTGGGAGAACCCTCGGGTTACAATCCAAGGCAAGGCCTAATGGGCTAGCCTTGTGCCACAAGCTGGGCTTGTGCATAGCCCACGATGCATGAAAGTGGGCTTGCGCGGAAGGCCGTGCAAGTGCTGCCTTAGGTAGCGCTTGCGGGCCCGCAACTCGCTAGCGTACGTGGGCTGTCCTTGCGGATCACAAGGTTTGGACTACACTAATGTAGAGGGCTTATATTCGGTGATAAAGCCAAAAACCTTTTTCCCCACTTTTCTACCAATGAGATAAAAGTTCAAAATACAAACAGATGTTGTCAATACAACATATCAAAATAGAAAAATGGTGACCACTGTAAGTATACAGTATCGATGTAGTTTTAAAAGATATCGATCCCACAGGGAAGGGATTCAATTCTAAAGACCAACTAGAGTTAGGGGGTAAATAAAATTTGGTAATTTTGATTGGAGGTTTGGATGATAGACAGATGAATAGATGGATGCATGAACAGACTAGAGAAGGTGAAAAATATATAGATATTCCATAAGAACAAGTTTAGAAGAGAAAAACATGCAAAATCATCAAGAATATTTCATACACTAGATAACTTCAACAAATACGTTTCTAGATGCCCTAATATTCAATAATTCACCACAGAGCAACACATGCGATGACTTTTCTAAGTCTAGGGTAAACGAATTATGAGATTTATAAGAACCTGGATAACTATAATACTATGTTTAGTACGGGTCGCTCTCACATAGCCATATTTAGTAAGTTACCATTCCAAAAATGTTGGCTCACAACACAGCGTTATAATCACAGATCCAATGATTATATAGAATCTCGTTAACCCCAAAATCACTCTTAAAGTTAACTCGAAAGCATATAACTTGATTAATATAAATGACGCACGACGAAATACTCGTTATAAAACATAGACATATCATAAACTTCGAAGTAGAAAGTATAAGCAGAAAACAAAGTAAAGTTGTGAGGTATGCAAGTGAAAGCTAAAGTTGATCAAACCGTATCCACTCTTTAATGGGAGTCGTTAATTCTCGCATTTCCTGCGTCTACTTTGAATTAGGTCTCGACTCGTATAGAACCTCTGCAAGGATGCTATTCTTTGTGAATTTCGAATAAAAGAATGTTGAAGAATGAAAACTTTTATTGATAAGTGCTTTGCAATTGCACTCACAAAACTAACGCTCCAATTTGTATAGAAATATAGTGATCGAAATAGGAATCAAATCTATATAATTTTCTACTTTCTATCTATACATACACGTCTAACATGTATCACACTATCAATCCAAATTCTCTGCCTTTTCAAAAATTGTTGAGGTTGAACCCTATTTATAGAGTACGAAGGGTTGCGTCTATCCAAATGAAGAGTCATGTCCATTGGCGAAGATTTGCATCACTTCATTTTGATTGGATGCAAAGATTCATCGTCATCCATAATGGAAAGGCAGCTTTTCATGATTGGTTGACTTCCAAAGGGTGTCTTTCCAGTTGGTAGTTAATGGAGGTTGATCGTTGTTTTCTAGCGCTTGGTAGTTGAAAAGAGATAACCAATAACCGTCACAAGTCACGACCGTGAATCACTTGTCACGATCGTGAATATTTGTTCGTAGTTTTCTGTTTATGAAGAGTGACAAGTCGCGACCACGAATAAGTGTCAGGATCGTGAAATGCTGATTCTTCATGATTCTTCTTTGCAACTTTGCCGATCTTTGACAAATTCGATCCTAAATCAAATCATTGTGTTCTACGCATCTTTTTGCACCTTTTTCACTCTTTTTCCATAGAATTCCACTTTTGTTCATTTTACTTCAAAGATTTACCTAGTTTTTGCATTTGCATAAAAAACAACTACATACCATGTGAAATCTTTCATATGAAGTATAAAATGAAACAAAACCATATCATTTTATGTTTGAAAATGTCATGATAATAAGTGTAATTATACACTTATCACACCCCCACACTTAACTTTTACCTTGTCCTCACGCAAAAAATAACAGAAGTGTATAAATTAGTATTCAAGTTCGAACCTCATTTGGCAAAAGACTATTGTAGTGAGTATCGCATTCCCACGTTGCTTAAAGATTCAAGTAAAAAATCAAAATTTCCCACAAATTAGTAATGTGCAATTTATATAGTCAAGTTGCATACCTTTGCTCTTAATGGAGGGTCAATGGAATTGCGTCTTCATATAAGTGTTATATGCTTACTCGAATATTACCTTCTCTCAAGTATATTATAAAGTATTAAGGACAAAGGGAGCACACTTTGGAAAGTTTGATCTCAAGGCATTTTTAGGTAACCTAGGATGCTGAAAACACTCTTAGTGGTTGCATTTTATTCTCCATACCACTCTCCCCTTTTTTTAGTGATTGCATTTTATACTCCATACCACTTTCTCTCATTTTTTTCTATTAAGCACATGTTTTTGAAGTACAGATTAGTACTTTGCACCTATTTTTGTGCTATGCTACTTTTTCTTTTTTTCACTCATTAAATGGTTGCAGATTCTGCTCGGTACCATTCCTCACCTTTTGCATAACTTATTGGTTATCCTCTCTTTCTTTTGATTTTTTTCTCTCTTAATACCCTCATCCTTTATTGATCACTTTCAAAGTATCATGGCTATACACTCAATACTTATAGGAGGTATTCGAGAATGACATATAAAACTCATAGTAAGAACACTACTAGATATTACTCCACTTTAAACTTATCGGTAGCATTAAAGTAAAACTATATAACTTATACTAATTCATGTTGCATTGAAATATATATATCAAAACTTACTTGGAATGTTGCTTTTTAATGTTACTCACAACTCATCCTTGCCAAATGATAAATTTTGTGCTAAAATGCTCACACTCTCAACGTGTGGTCATACTCGAAACACCTTATTCGAAAATGCACTAACATCAAACTTGAAATATCTAACATTCACAATAACCTTGGAACATATGTTAATATAATATATGTATGGATAATGTATAAATATCACAAAAATCAAGAAAAATTTTCAAATTCTTCAGTTTTTTAATTTTATTTAATTTTTTTTGGATTTTTGGGATTTTACAATTCCCCCCCACACTAAATAACACAATGTCCTTATTGTGGAATACTTTATTAAAAAGTTGCAAATCTAAAAACAAATAGCTAGTCTAAAATTATGAAAAAGAAAAGTAAAGAAAAGAGTAAACCCGTTCTATTGAGAAGGAGAATTCGGTGGATTAGGAGTAAATTGACAATTTTGTTTTCTAAAGAATGATAGTAATTTTCGAAGCATCGATATATTCCTTTTCTTTAGAATCTTCATGTCTTTCTTCATAATTACTCCAAGTTCCGCTTGGTAATTGTCCAATTTTTGTTGCATGCTCTCCTTCCAATCTTCCAGAGCTTCATCATCTTCTTCTTCATCTTCTTGTTCGATCATCTGAGTGTTTCCAAGATGATGTCTAGCGGTTAGATTAGATGGGCCAACTAAAGAATCTTCATGAGTCGAGATTTTCTTCTTGATGCGGTTAGAGTAGGAGTAGATGGAATATACACCATCATTCTCTTGAAGAAGTCTAGTGTTCTTTAAATAATTCCCATCCATATAATGAAAATACTCACCTGATCTTTGGACATAGGGGAGTTCGTTTCTTGCACCCAAGATGATTGCAGTGATGATTTCGACCGCTCCAATTTTGTTTCTCATGCCCGTAGAATTCTTATTCATAATATCCCAAATAATGTCCACGAATTCTGCTTTTTGCTTCATCAAAGAGTAAGAAAAAACAAAATAAATCTTTCTTTTGGACTTTGGTATTCTCTACTCGACAAAATACCAAAGTGGAAAGATATTTGTGTAGTGGAAGAATGCACTCATCCTTAATAAGTTTATTGGGAGAATTTTTGGGATCGAAAACTCCCTTACCCGTTAAATCTGCCCAAACTCTATTTGGTTGAAAAGAATCTGTCATGCTTGATTAATTTTCAATTTCAAACCCAAACCAAGCACTCATCATCTCTCTTGTGATGGTGTAATGTCTTCCTTGGTTACGAAATTAAATCTCCCTCTTCTTCTTAACCTCAAAATCGAATGTCACTAAACATTCTAAAATCCAATAACGATTTTGTGGAAATCTCATCTCCACAAATCGGCTTAAACCCAAATCAGTAAGATACATCTCCATTTGTTCATGGAGGCCTAAGGTTTCCAAGAATACCATATCAAGAAAGATCATACCATTGATTTCTAACTTATTCACAACTTGGATTCTCTTCCCTTCTTCACGTGATTGAATCGGAAAAGGACAACCATATTCTTATTAGTAATTCGAGACTTCCCTTCTATTTGCAGCTACCTTAACACGAGGCATATTGGTTTTGAAGTAAAGGTTTGAAAAAGGTTTGATTATAGAAGAATAGAGATTATTTCAAAACTTTTGCAAGCTTTGTAGAAGTTATGGTAGCTAAAGGTTCAACTTAGACCTATTTATAGAGTTCTAAAAGGTCTCTCATTGGCCAAAAATAGTCAATATAGCCGTTTATCCTTCAAACTAGCCGTTATTGGCAGTTTCAGAAATCTATTACGTGTTAAATCGTGATCTGTAACAGTTATATTCTTCTCTTGTAGCGATCGTGAATGCCTGTCACGATCATGACTTTCCTCACGGTAGAAATAAAAAGTTTTATTGAATAATGTCACGGGAGTGATCTATAGTCGCGGTCATGACTTGCTTCAATATTTCTTCAATTTTTAAACATAGTCCTAGAAAAACTTAGGAAAACAAACAAACATGTTAAATATAAAATAATACATATTTTATTCAATTCAACATATATTAACAAACACGATTAAAACAAACAATAAACAAACAAAAGAGAACAAAAGAAACAATAAACTGTATAGAATCCTAAATCTAAATGAAAATGGATATTCAGTTGGGGGGAAGCGATTCTATCATTAAGTCTATTTTATAGTAGGACTCCTGGAGATCTTGCTCGACATCAAACATAAGAATATGAATATCATCGATTTTTCAATGAATCAAGATCTGTGCCTCCATAAGTTCATTCAACCTTCCACAGAGGTTGGTCGTACTTCGTTCTTCCTCCCTCGCGATTTCCCATTCTCGTCGTCTATCAGATTCCACTCTATCATCCCATGATTTCCAATTAAAGGTGATTCTATCAACCCCAATGCACCTGACCAGAAATCCATACTCAAAGAAAATATCCGTAGTTAACTCCGGAATCTCATCTTCATGAATAAAGACTTTAGTGGCGTAGGGCATTCTCCCAATTTGGCCCAACAGATTCGCCATAGTTAGACATCCGTACTCTATCATTCCAGGGTTCTGTGCTGTAGACATGAGCTTCTCCATCATAATCCCAGAAATATTGATAGGTATGCCATCCCAAATTGCTTCCAAAACAAATAATTTTTCGAGAGTGACAAGGTCGAATGATGACTTTCCAAACAATGCTCCACTTAAGTAAAAGTGTAACGCGAGTAAACATGGGTCATGAATCCACCCGCTATAGGTAGATTCACATTTGTACTCAGTTTGGCTAGTCAGACGAGTCCACGTCGGTAAGGGATCCCATCCATGAAGCATCTTATAACAGCAATCCTTCGAAAAACCGATATACCTTTATAGCGCCTTCCTTGTTAACTTATACTCTTTCCCATGGTGGTGATAGAATAAGCAGTTCTTTCTGTCATTCTTCCAGACCAATGTGACCAACATTTCCATATAGTTGTCTACATTGTTACCCAGAGTCATATTCAAGTAAATGTCAAAGTTAAGAATCATTAGATAAAACATAACTCTATCATATACACCAAGGTTGAAAAAGCTATTACTATGGATTGTATAGGAACTCTTAAATTTAACCTCCCTAATGACTTCATAATGATCCCCTTCTTCTCTAGAGTGGATCGGGAATGGAACTTTGTACCATTCTTGGAACCATAGTGAATGAAAGAAAGGATTGAAAGAAATGAAGTAGTTTCGGATTTAGAAAAGATTTGATCTTTGAAAGGCTAAAAATTAGATTGCAGAGGTGAGAATTTATGAGCACTCCCACGTTAATCTTATAGGGGTTAGTGGAATAACTGTCGAATAACTACTAAACTGCTGCAGTTATCGCACAAGTCGCGATTATGATTATATGTCATGCTCGTGACTTATAGAACTTGAGAAACAGAAAGTTTTTAGAAGGGATTCACGAGCGCGAATGGGGGTTGCAAACGCGAATAGGAAAAATAGAAGAATTTTTTCTATTTATTGATAATTTAGACTTAATAATATGTTGTATCACCTCTAAGATAATTATTTCATATTCTTCACATCAAGGTATAGGATTTGACAACTTATACAGTTTAAGAAAGAAACACACAGATATATTAGGAAAATATACCGTATTCTCCAAATATTTGATCTTTAAGAACGTACTTGCCTTTCCCGGCAACAATGCCAAAAACTTGATCGGAAGGTTTTGACTATACTAATTTAGAGGGTTTATATTCGGTGATGAAGCCAAAAACCTTGTTCCCCACTTTTCTACCGATAAGATAAAATTTCAAAATACGAACAGGTGTTATTAATACCGCTTATCAAAATAGAAAAATGGTGACCACTGCAAGTATACAATTTTGATGTAGTTTTAAAGATATCGATCCCACAGGGAAGGAATTAGGTTCTAAAGACCAACTACAATTATGGGGTAAACGAAAAATTTTGATTGGAGGGTTTGGATGATAGACAGATGAATAGATAGATGCATGAACATACTAGAGAAGATGAAAAATATATATATATATATATATATATATTCCCAAAGAACAAGTTTAGCAGAGAAAAACATGCAAAATCATCAAGAATATTTCGTACACTAGATAACTTCAACAAATATAGTTCTAGATGCCCTAATATTCAATAATTCACCACAGACAAATGAGATGACTTTTCTAAGTCTAGGGTAAATGAATTATAACACTTATAAGAACCTAGATAACTATAATACTATACTTAGTATGGGTAGCTCCCACATAGCCATATTTAGCAAGTTACCATTCCAAAAATTTTGGCTCACTAAACAACATTATAATCACAAATTCAGTGATTATACAGAATCTTGTTAACCCCGAAATCACTCTTAAAGTTAACCCGAAAGCATATAACTTGATTAATATAAATGATGCAAGATGAAATACTCGTTATGACAAATAGAGATATCATAAACTTTGAAAGAGAAAGTATAAGCAGAAAACAAAGTAAAGTTGTAAGGTATGTAAGTGAAAGCTAAAGTTGATCAAACCGTATCCACTATTTAATGGGAGTCGTTAATTCCCTCATTTCCTACGTCTACTTTGAATTCGGTCTCGACTCGTACAAAACCTCCGCTAGGATGCTATTCTTTGTGAATTTCAAATAAAAGAATGTTGAAGAATGAAAAATTTTATTGATAAGTGCTTTGCAATTACACTCACACAACAAATGCTCGAATTTGTGTAGAAATATGGTGATCGAAATAGGAATCGAATCACTTATACATTTTTCTCGCTAAGACTTTGAACTAGCAAAATCTCTATAATTTTCTACTTTCTATCTATACATACACGTCTAACATGTATCACACTATCAATCCAAATTCTCTACCTTTTCGAAAATGGTTGAGTTTGAACCCTATTTATAAAGTACAAAGGGTTGCGTCTATACAAACGAAGATTTGTGTCCATTGCATCACTTCAATTTGATTGGACGCAAAGATTCATCCTCATCCACAATGGAAAGACACCATTTCATGATTAGTTGACTTCCAAAGGGTGTCTTTCCGGTTGGTAGTTAATGGTGGTTGATGGCAGTTGATCGTTGTTATCTAGCGGTTAGTAGTTGAAAAGAGATAACCAATAACCGTCACAACTCATAACCGTGAATCACTTGTCGCAATCATGAACATTGGTTCATAATTTTCTATTTATGAAGAGTGACAAGTCACGACCGCTAATAAGTCTCATAATCGTGAAATGCTATTTCTTCATGATTCTTCTTTGTAACTTTACCGATCTTTGACAACTTTAATCCTAAACCAAATCATTGTGTTCCATGCATCTTTTTGCACCTTTTTCACTCTTTTTCCATAGAAATTCCACTTTTGTTCATTTTATTTAGTTTCTCCATTTGCATAAAAAACAACTACATATCACGTGAAATCTTTTATATGAACTATAAAATGAAACAAAACCATATTGTTTTATGTTTGAAAATGTCATGATAATAAGTGTAATTATACACTTATCACACCCCCACACTTAACTTTTTCCTTGTCCTCAATGTAAAAACAAGAAAAGTGTATAAATTTGTATTCAAGTTCGTACCTCATTTGGCAAAAGAGTATTGTAATGATAATCACATTCCCACATTGCATAAGATTCAAGTAAAAGTTCGAAATTTCCCACAAATTAGTAATGTGCAATTTATATAGTCAAGTTGCATACCTTTGCTCTTAATGGAGGGCCAACTGAATTGCGTCTTCATATAATTGTTATATGCTTACTCAAATATTACCTTCTCTCAAGTATATTATAAAGTATTAAGGACAAAGGGAGCGCACTTTGGAAAGTTTGATCTCAAGGCATTTTTAGGTAACTTAGGATGCTAAAAACACTCTTAGTGGTTGCATTTTATGCTCCATACCACTCTCCCCTTTTTCACTCTTTTTCCATAGAATTCCACTTTTGTTCATTTTGCTTCCAAGATTTACCTAGTTTCTGCATTTGCATAAAAAACAACTACATACCACATGAAATCTTTTATATGAAGTATAAAATGAAATAAAACCATATCTTTTTATGTTTGAAAATGTCATGATAATAAGTGTAATTATACATTTATCACCAGTGCGCTAGCGGCCAGCGACCCCTCTAGCTCCCGGGGCAATCGTGCCTACCCAACTCTAAATATCCCATGTTTGTTTGTGGCCCACTTGCAACAAGGTAAATCCCTTTCTCACTTTGTGTAACTTTTTCCGTATTTCCTCTTTATTCCTTTTATTAATTTGGTCCAACCAATTATTAATTCTTTTAACGAATTCGACAACTTGTATTTTCGGCATAGACCTATTCTATAGGTTCTTTACTTAGTCTGATCAAGACCCAAAGTGTCTGACCTCATATGATCCCAGAGTATAGAGCTGCTAGAGGTTAACCTAAACTTGGCTTCCCATCTAAGAACCTTTAGGCTCAGTGTTCTATACCGATGTGGAACCCGATAGCTCTAAACGATCAGATGGACTTTCTAGCAAAGGCGTATGATCCCCCGATACTTGGAACGTCACGTGCTTGTGACTTGATCTGGTTCTGCAGTAGTAACCAATACAATACACTCCTTCCATCAGGTTAAGTTTCATCCTGTTTATAGAGCTTGGATTAAGTGTTAACTCATATAATAGTCGTAGCTATCCTGAAATTAGACTTGTTCATGAAGAACACCACTCGGCCATTATGTAACAAGATTGACTAGAAACCAGTTCTATCAATCTTATACTTTGATCAGAGGTTCATGAGTATGTCACTTCAATAAGTGGCCCTAAGGTACATCTCTCATTATATCACTATATCAGTAGTAATGGATCCCATCTTGACTACTTGAGTTACCAACATGTGATCATCACTATACCCATACTCACCCATATCATCACGATCGGTGGGGTATGAATAAGTATGAACCAAAGTATAGCAACTCCTACACAAGGTAACCAGTATCTTAGGTTTGAGAATACTTGTATTGCTACTATAATAAGACATGATACAAACACATGGATATAGTTATTTCTGAATGTCTATCTTATAGTGGTCTCTAATTTATTACCCTGAATACATTCATGTGTTAACTCAAGGTACCATCTTCAGCTCGTGAGATGGCTGCTTGGATCTAATCCAAGGAGTAAGCCAAGACATGCTAGTCGGGCCGTTCCATTGATGTCCAGTCTAAATGAAACTATTACTAGGGAAATTTAGACTATTCATAGTAACATGTATGTGCATTTCTCATACCACATAGCTCCCACTATGTCCATGCACATTTATGCTATGAAGTAGTCACAGACTTTGTCTCATCAATGAGCATATACATATTTATTATTATACATATATGATACCAGTGAGATACATAAATAAATAGAAAACACTAATAAGCAACAAAGATGCCTTAATTATTATTAATAATAATTCAAAATTGTTTGTACATTATAGTTAATAAAGATATATCACCCTAATTGCCTCTAGGGCATACATCATGTCTAACAAATTCATGATCCATCACGAATCCTAGTCGAGTCAACTTCTCTATATAACCCAATAGTTTAAGAGTATGCTGAGGTGCTAAAGTGCCATCGTACATCTTCTTTCCGAATAAGAGCTTTGATGTATCAAATCTCTCGAACTTGGCATGCTGTGAAAAGAGCTCCCGAAGATGGAGAATTATGGTGTCTAAGTACATGTTGTTTACGAAGCTTAGAATTCATGCTTTCCAACATTATGCATGCTACCGTTTCATGATCCTTTCTATGCTTCTCCTATGCCTCATGTTCATTGATCCACGTATGTGCAGTTCTCACAACACATAGCTCCCAATCCTTACCAAAGTAACCATGGGCACTTTGATTTGTTGTACCATAGACAATTATGATTTAAGGATTTGGTTCTTTTAATCAAGTGAAGTGCTAGACGATCCTCAATTTAAAGCATTTACGTGTGTGGTAAAACATTGTTAATTTATATGATAATCACCTATATTAAATTTGAGCAAAACCTTTATCTAGTTATCATATCATTTTTTATAACAGGAATTAAAACTTAAGTCATGCATAATATACTTTAATCAATTCATAGAAAATATCATTTGAAAATATTATCATCAATCATGCATAGCATAAGGTAAGCTCTGATACCATTGTTTGTTAATTAAGATAGTAGTTGAACATGCAAACTTGGAAGGTAGAATTTCAAAACATAATATTAACCATAAAGGATCTCATAAGCATGCCTTGATTGATATAATCTGAGTTGAAACATTCAATAGATGCTCATGGGTTTATAAACTTATCAAAAGAAACCTAACATGTAAGTTTAGAGCATTACCAGTTGATGCGTGCCTTTCCTTTGGTGCGGTGCTCCCTTAGAAAAATTGGGCAGCACAACTATAACACTAGCCTCCAAATTAGGATAGCCTCTATGATTAATCCACATGGATCTTCACTGACCAAAAACTCTAGCTAAGGAAGAACTCATTGGTAGACATCAACAACTAGACCACTCGAAGACCAACCCAAAAATATAACTATGAAGTCTCTCTTCAAAATATGAATGATCCTTCAAAAGAATTCCTTCAACAAAGGAGAAACTTGTGGAGAATCTCACAAAAAGCTCACGAAGAAAAGATGTCAAAACTCAGAAGGAAGGCTAAGTTCAAGTATGTAAAAGGAGGATGGGGGACCACTATTTATAGTGGGAGGGGAACAAAAAACTCCCCTCAAAAACCAATTTAGGATGGAAATATTCCCATTTCACCCATGGGTCACCACGCGGAGCTCCAGCTCTGCGCAGGTTAATCCTCGTGCACAACCCCATAGATGCGAGCTGTGCGGCTACCGCAAGGTAAGCCTTAATAGGCTTGGCCTGTAGGCTCTCCCACAAGCATTACTTGTGATCTACAACTGGGCTTGCATAGCAAGCCCATCCCACCATTGCCCAGTAGTTCTTGCGAGCCTGCTGCCCGCCAACATGCGCCGGCCCATGAGCCAATGCATGCTAGTTGCCCGCGAGCAAATTTCTTGTAGGGCAGCCTCATAGGACCCACCCACGAACATCACGTGTTCGCGGGGCCCACTTGAAAAGGGAAAAGTTTCTCTTGCTTACCCCTGTACAGTATTTTCAAAATCCCCTTTCCTTAAACTTTTAATTTTTATTTGGTCCAATCAATTAATAATTCATCCAATGATTTTGACATCCTTAATATTCTTGGCATAGACCCGGTCTATAAGTTCTTTACTAAGTTCAATAAAGACCTAAAGTGTATGACCTCATAAGATCCTGAAGTATAGAACCTCTAGAGGTTAACCTAAACTTGGTTTCCCATGTGGGAACCTTTAAGCTTAGTGTTCTAAACTGATATAGAACCCGATAACTCTAGAAGATCAAATGGGCTTTCTAGTAAAGTCGTATGATCCCCCGATACTCGAAACGTCACATGCTTGTAACTTGATCTGGTTCTGCAATAGTAACCAATACCATACACACCTTCCATCAAGTTAAGTACCATCCAATTTATTAAGCTCGGATTAAGTGTTAGCTCATGTAATAGCCGTAGCTAACATGGAATTAGACTTGTTGAAGAAGAACACCACTTGCCATAACGTATCAAGATTAACTAGAAACTCGTTATATCAGTCTTATACTCTGATAAGAGGTTTATGAGTGTGTCTCTTCAACAAGAGGCCTTAAGGTAAAACTCCCACTATATCACTATATCAGGAGCGATGGATCCCATCTTGACTACTCGGCTTACCAAGAGGGATCATCACTTTACCCGTAATCACCCATATCATCCTGATCGCCAGGGTATGAATAAGTACGACCTAAAGTATAACAACTCATTTACAAGGTAACAAGTATCTCAGGTCTGAGGATACTTATACTGCTACTGCAATAAGATGTAACACCAGCACATGGATATAGTTATTTTCGAGTGTGTGTCTTATAGTAGTCTCCAAT
Source organism: Euphorbia schlechtendalii (assembly GCA_949673415.1). Classification (NCBI taxonomy): domain Eukaryota; kingdom Viridiplantae; phylum Streptophyta; class Magnoliopsida; order Malpighiales; family Euphorbiaceae; genus Euphorbia; species Euphorbia schlechtendalii. The sequence continues at coordinate 15,582 of CATIWQ010415160.1, read as the reverse complement.
GTATTACCTGAATATATTCATGTGTTAACTCAAGGTACCACCTGCTGGTTAATTAAGATAGTAATTGAACATGCAAACTTGCAAGGAGGAATTTCAAAACTTAAAATTAACTCCAAAGGATCTCTTATGCATGCCATGATTGATAGAATCTAAGTTGAAACATTCCATTGATGCATATAAGTTTATAAAACTTATTGTTATTCCTTAGACAGCTTATAAACAATAGCAGAGGGGGTGAATGCTTTACTTGGTTACTTTTTTTATTTAAAAAATATTTTAACCAAATTCTATTTTTAGATGCGTACTGAGTGAAGCTATGCTAAGCCGGTCTAAAAACTTATAAACTACTAAGCTTTTCTAGCGCAGTTTATCTTCAATCACTTACTGAGTACTCTGCTCAGCATGGACTGGCTTTTCAAGTAAAAAAGATAAATGCAAAAAGAATGATGTGTGAGATGAATGTGATAAAAACTAATGCGAAAGTTAAAACTTCAAAACCTGGTTTTATCTTGGTTCAGCCCCGAGCCTACCTTTAGTCCTCGGATACCTTCTTTGAGCTTAAATCCACTAGTGTTCGTTCCTTACTTAGGCGGAGGAGCCTTTACAGCGGGCAGACACAATTATAGAAAGTTCCTTTCTTTATAAGTACCACTCAACTCATATTGGGTACCCTTCCAAACTGAAACTCAGATTTGTATAAAAAGATTGCGAATTGAATTCAACTTATAAATTGTTGAATCCTTATAAGGTTAAATATAAGAGTGATTCTCTCTATTACAAATAGATTAGAATAATGGTTGTTTGTTGATTGCTTGAATTGGAATTTCTTGAAACTGGGAGTATTTGTGCAAAGTTTCAGCTCTTAAAGAAATTCGAGGTGATTGACCGAGTTTCAACATCTGCTTCAATCTTCTAATTATACTTAATGCTTTGCGAAGTAGCCGTTGCAAATTTTCATCCTTGCAGTTCTTCAATTTCTCTTATCTTCATATCTTTCGAATCTTCCCATTGGGATAGATTCCAAGATGTTTCGAGATAAAAATTTCAAACATTGAGGCCCGATAAATTTCCGTTGATAAAATCTTATTTGTCTTCAAGAAAATCTATTTGATAGAGAGAAGCATGAAATGTAATGTGGAATCTTGAGATTGGTTGATACTACTGATGCTTGTAGAGTCGCACGGAGACACTAAGAAATGGCTCATGACAAAGAATTCCTTTTGCCTTGGACTTAAGTGAGGAATCTCCAACATTCCCTACTGAAACCTTTTGTCTTGTGAGAACCCTTGGAAATTTTCTTTAATTTTAGCACTTTTTAACCTGAAAAGCATCTAAAGAATATTCCATTTCTTACAGAAATCACTAGCAACAAAAGTGTCATTTATTTCTCTAAGTGTCAAATAATATAGTTTTTAATTAATAAAAGCTAACTTAGCACCGCTGAGTTGATATCCTTTTTAAACTATGTAGTACTTAGCATAAACTCAGCTTTTCCTACTCTAAGCTGTAACTTAATTAATTACTCATCAAATTGAGTTGTTTTTCCTTAAACAAACTCAAGTCAGTTTCATTAATTAAGAGTATACTTAGCACCTAATTAATTTCATTATCCTAGATAGTTTGCTATTTCAAAAACATTTAAGTATTATTAGGTACTATTAACGTGGGTTCAATAATCTCCCCCATATTGGACAAACAGCAAACTAGGTAGTAGAAGAGATTAATTGTATAAGATAGTTTAAAGATATCAAGAATACCTGGAAAGTTATGTAAGACTCCCTCATGCTGAGTGACTTCCCTTCCCGTGCTTGAACTCCCCCATAGTGAGTGAGTCTTCTTCAAGCACCTCAGCCCCCCATACTTAGAGGATTTTTCTTTATTTTGGAACATTGTCTTGCTTCAGATTTTCTTTGAGGTTAGTCTCTTTGTATGAGTTCTTACATCATGTATTCAACTAACAGCATTAACATACATACAACATAAAAACTTAAAGTTAAGAAGATCTTAACTTGGAAGGATAGAACTTGTAATTTTATTCATAAAAAGATTACTTAGTTAGTACATAAAGTATGTTCTGAACTAAGATTATGCTTAGTCCTATTACAACAGCTATCTACTACTAGGTACATGGCTTATTTTGGGCTTTTGGAAGAGGAGGATCTAGTCTTGTCTTGATTTAGCTTTGGAGGTTACTGCCGAGGTTGATAATGCGGAATAGAAGGAGGATATTATGGTCGCCTAGATAGAGATCCCTTATTAATATTTGCCTTTCCAAGAGCATCTTTAGCTACCTTCTCCCTATTTGATTACTGACCCTTCACAATTTATTCCAGGAAGACATTATAAGCATCAAGGGTAGCTTGGAAGTCCTCATGCTGGTCGATTATCTGCGGGGATATCTCTTACTCTAACTATTGCTTGCCTTTCGAGGTTAAGAACTCTTGATCATTAAGTTTGTTAAGAAGAAGGTAGTGACATCTAGAAATGTGCGATATTTGATTGAATCCTTGGCACGTGAATGGTTGAAAACATTGCAGCAGAGCTCTAAAATCTAGTGTAGAGAGTGTGATCTTCAGTTATGCCTCCATGTTAAGGATCTTAGGTCCAATTGATGATATACACCGAGCTAGGTAATCAATATCCTTAGCGTCCAACTCACCAATTTTGACAAGTGTCCCAACATTCTTCTGCAGATGTTCCACCTTGGTCTTGATGATATTCAGCTTGGTGTGAATATTCATACCAGTCTCTGGACAAAGTGATTTAGTAGGTGGAAGGCTTGGAGTTGGCATCTCAGGAATGATCTTGCCCATGGTAGTAATCAAAAACTTTTGAGAAGCTGAGATCTTTTCATCTGTGTTCTCATTGACCTCTATATTGACATTGTCTATCTTCGAATGAAGAGAGTCGAGATTTAGTGTAGGTTTCTTGTCCACCTTGGATGAGATCTCAGTCAACAGCTTCACCACTTAATCTTGTTTATTATCATGGTTCATCAAGAACTTTAACATGGTCTCAAAAACCTTCGCTATGCTGTGGCCTATGTCCATTGTAGTCTCTACTTCCTTGAGCACATTTTTAATCTTGTGATCGATGCTCTTCTTAATCTTGGCCTATTCTTCACCGAATTTATGAAGTTGTGTTACTTGAATTTCCATATTGGAACTAAAGGAACTCAAGTGCTCAGCAGCTGTTAAACATGATGTATGCCCTAGAGGCAATAAGGGCGATATGTCTTTATTAACAATCATGTACAAACAACTTTGAATTATTAATAATAATCAAAGGCATTTTGTTATTTATTAGTGCTTCTTTTTAATTGTATCTAAATGGTATCATATATAGTTGGTTATGTATATGCGCATTGATGAAACAAAGTCTGTGACTAATTCATAGCATAAAAGTGCAAGGACATAGTGGGAGCTATGTGGAGAGAGAACTGCACATACGTGTTACTATGAATAGTCTAAATATAGCTAGTCGTAGTTCCATTGAGACCGGACATCAATGGAGTGGATACACTAGCATGTGTAGGGTTACTCCTTGGATTAGTTCCAAGCGGCTGATCTCATGAGCTGAAGGTGGTACCTTGAGTTGACACATGAATGTATTTGGGTAATACATTGGAGACCGCCATAAGACAGACACTGAGAAATAACTATATCCATGTGTTGGTGCCATGTCTTATTGTAATAGTAGTATGAGTATCCTCAGACTTGATATATCGGTTACCTTATGAAGGAGTTGCTATACTTTGGATCATACTTATTCATACCTTGGTGATCAGGATGACACGGGTGATTACGGGTATAACGACGATCACATGTTGGTAAGCTGTGTAGTCAAGATGGGATCCATCGCTCCTGATATAGTAATATAATTGAGATGTACCTTAGGGCCCCTTGTTGAAGTGACACACTCATAAACCTCTGATCAGAGTATGTGATTGATAGAACTGATTTCTAGTCAGTCAAGATACAAAACCGCTGAGTGGTGTTCTTCGTGAACAAGTCTAATTCCAGGATAGGTAAGATTATTACATGAGCTGAACTTAATCCAAGATCAATAAGATGGATGGTACTTAACCTGATGGAAGGAGTGTATTGTATTGGTTACTACTGTAGAATTGGATCAAGTAACATGCACGTGACATTCCAAGTATCGGGGGATTATACAAATTTGCTAGAAAGCCCATTTGATCGTCTAGAGCTATCGGGTTCCATAACAGTCTAGAACACTAAGCCTAAAGGTTCCTGAGGTCACACACTTTGGGTTTATCGGACCATGTAAAGAACCTATGGACTGGGTCTGTACCGAAAACACAAGTTGAGAAATCAATGAGAAGAATTATTAATTGATTTAATCAAATTAATAATTAACAGAAATAATGAAAAGATAGGGAAAAGGTTGCATGAAGTGAGCAAGGGATTTTTCCCGTTGCGAGTGGGCCCCAAACCATACATGGGTTGTTTAAAGTGGGACTTACATGGCTACCCCATGAGCCAATGTGCTCACAGGTAGCTAGCGTGCAGGGACAGCCCGCGCTGGCTAGCGGGCTGCACTTGTGTGCAGCATGGCCTTGCGGGGAAAGCCCGCTATGACTTGCCTTGTGGTAGTCGTGGGTATCAATACCCGTGTGGTTGACCCACTATACATGGGATGGGATTTATCCAATCCCATATAGAGTTTTAGGGGGAGTCTATCACTTCCCGTTTTTCCCTATTAATAGGCTTCTAGCCACTCATTATTTATACACACTAAAAAGCTTTAAGATTGTTTTCTCTCTGATTTCTACTGTCCTCTTCTTTTGTTGTGCGAGATCCTCCATGAGTTTCACTAAACAAATTGAAGAGTTCTTTTAGAAGACTCAAAGTTTTAGTGAGCTTTCTATTTTTGATTTTCAGGTTGATTTAGAAGTAGTCTAGCAATTGCTATTAATCGAAGGGGTTCTACCTCTTCGAGGTTTTGGTCGGTGAAGTTTCATGTGGATCAAGTCATAGAGGCTATTCTAGTTTAGAAGCTTCTACTATCAGATTTACTCAAAAGGGAACACCGCTGCCAAAAGAGAGATCAAGCACGCATCAACTGGTAATGCTTTAATCTTTAAATGCTAGGTTTCTTTTATATGTTTTATAAACCTAAAAGCATCTATGGAACATTTTAATCTTGATTATAGCAATCACGACATGATTAGGAGATCCTCAAGTTAATTTTAAGTTTTTAAATTTTTGCCTTGTAACCTATTCATGTTTAATTAATGCCTTGATTATCCAACAGTGGTATCAGAGTTTGCCTTATGCTATGCATGATTGATTGTAATATGTTAAAATGTTATTTTCTATTAATTGATTGAGTTTGCTATGCATGACTTAGGTTTTCAATTCCTTTTATAGTAAATGATATGATAACTAGATTAAGGTTTTGCTCAAATTTAGTCTAGGTGATTATCATATAAAATTAGCAATGTTTTACCACACGGGTAACTGCTTTAACTAAGGGTCATCCTGTACTTCACTTAATTAAAGAACGAAATCTTTAAATCATAATTATCCATGGTATAACAAATCAAAGTTCCCTTGGTAATTTTGGCAAGGAATGGACAAGTCTGCTCATTCGCTTTAAGGGGGCCTCTCCTACCTGGAAATTATCATCGGTTTTAGATTCAAGTATACTTAAGGGATGTTTATGACTTAGCTGATTTCTAGTATGGGAATTTATACTGCATATGATTTTACAAATGTGGTTTAAGTTGTTAAAATTAAAACATGTAGACATAGGTGAAAAAAACTTAAACATTGACCTTGTTTTTGTTTTGCGTGCTATGCAGAGTCTTGGCATAATGAAATGATTATGATATACCAGTCAGAGCATGTTCCCTTATAGTTAATAATTCCTAATAACCCGGTTATTATTTCATAATCATATCCATCGTATAAGACCTAGACTAGGGCGAGACCAGTGGTACCAATGAAATCCCTACAACTATATTAAGGTGGAAAAATGTCTTCCCATCATAAGTCATGATACAAGCCTTATTAACAGATGTAAGCACATGTAAAACATGTCTTCCCTTAACATGTGTTTGGTCATGAGACTAGATGGGGCTAATTCTTTAACCAAAGAGGGTTAGTTGTCCATATTATTGGAGCTAATGCCAAATTGGAGACACATTTTAGGAGTCGTACAATTGGGTAAGCTCATCTCAAGAAAGAGAACTCAAATAGATTAGCAATTGCAAGAGATGCAAATGTATGGGTTCCAACCATGGTTATATTGTCATGACTTGACCTACGATAGTAGGGGTCATGGATGTTGCCTACTAAAGAAAATTGGTTCAACCAGATTTCCCGAATTTGAATAGAAAGACTATTTAAATGTCGATAAAATAGTAGGAAATTATGTGTTTAATTAAAGACCTTATATTAAGTGCATGTACATATGCTAATGTCTAAAAAAATTCTATCTTATATCTAGGTTGAATAAAGAACACTAATAATGAAAATTCATCCAATCGACAACCATTTTTCAAAGGAGACAATTTTCATGAGTGGTTCGAGTGTGTGGCAAGGTTCCTTAAGAGCCTTGACTTAGATTATGTTTTGGATAATCCATGCCCCGAACCCCCCCAGAGAAGATCCATTTATTTATCAAATCAATAAGTGCGTGAAGCACAAAAGGCACTATGATTTCAAAAAGATTTTCATGGTCAACACAATGCTTCCAAGGTACGGGGATCTTTCTAAAAAGATGGACTTAAAGTCTATAATTATACAGCTTGTAATGATAGATGAACTTGAAACATTCATGCTATCCACAAGTCTAGGGGCTGACACCTCAACGATTGAGTTTGTAATGACTGTTTATGATAAATCTGAACAGTTAAGGATATTGGGAATTATTTATGATTAAGAAACCTTAAAACAAATTGTATTGAAAAGTCTACCTTCTAGGCATGAAAATTTTAAAACAAATTTGTATGGTATTGGTGATCATTGTAATTTTTTCGAGATGGTGGACTTATTGGAACAATATGATATACAGTTTAGAAATAAACTTGAGAATCAACTTGTTGCTGAGGATTGGAAGATAAGAAAGTCTAAAACTTTCAAGGTAAAAAGAAGACTCATGAAACATGCCGAAATGAAACTCAAGTTAAGAGCTTGATTTTCTAAACAAGTGAAGAAGAAGCCAAGTCAGGCATCTACTTTAGGTATGTTCATGATAAAGATTTTCTCTACAATTCCCTATGAGTCTACTTGGGTATTAGATACTGGTTGTGGTACTCATATCTGTACTTCTGTACAAGGTTTGAGGAATAGTAGAAAGCTTGCAAAGAGGGAAATGGACCTAAAAGTTGGAAATGGAGTACGGTTTGCTGCAACAGCTGTGGGGACATATAGCCTTCGTTTCCCTGGTGGCCTAGTTTTAGTTTTGAACAATTGCTATTATATTCTAGCTGTCACTAAGAATATTACTTCTATTGCACTTCTAGAAACGGAAGGATTTGAAATTTTATTTTCTCATAATAAATGTCAAATTCAATGTGACAATATTCTTTATGCTTATGGAATATCTTTGAATGGCATATATGTTCTAGATGCTAAAACTGAAATTCTAAATATGAACATTGTTAAGAAATCGAAATTAGATAATGAGAAATCCTCTTACTTATGGCATTTTCGTCTAGGCCACATAAATGAGACTGACTTAACTAAGTTACACATATGTGGAGACTTAGTCCCAATGGAATGGGCTTCCTATGGTGTGTGCGAACCTTGTTTAAAAGGGAAGATGACTAAGAAACCTTTCAAAGGAAAGGGTCAGCGTGCCACTAGTACTTTGGAAATAATACATTCCGATGTATGTGGTTCAATGAGTGTTAAGACACATGAGGGTTTCGTCTACTTCATAACCTTTATTAACGATTACTCAAGATATGGTTATTTGTACTTTGTGAGGTACAAGTCTGAAAGTTTTGATGCTTTTAAAGAATTCAAAACTGAAGTAGAGAAATAGCTTGGGAAAAGTATCAAGACCCTTCAATCTGATCGAGGTGATGAATACTTAAGCCAGGAGTTTCAGGATTATCTAAGGGATAATGGTATTTTATCCCAATGGATACCTCCTTATACACCCTAACACAATGGAGTGTCAGAAAGGTGAATCGAACCGTACTTGATATGGTTCGATCCATGATGAGCCAAGAAGAACTCAGCAGATCCTTTTAGGGTTATGCACTTGAGAGTGCAATTTATACATGAACAGAGTACCCTCTAAATAAGTTGATCAAACTCCATACGAATTATGGTATGGTAAGAAACCCGATCTTTCTCACCTGAGAGTTTGGGGATGTCCTGCATATGTTAAAAGGACAAGTTCAGATAAGTTGGGTGCTAAGTCAGATAGATGTCTGTTTTTAGGTTACCCTAAGGAGACTATAGGGTATACCTTATATGATCCCAAGGAACAGAATGTCCTTGTTTCCAGAAATTCTCAATTCCTCGAGAACGAGCATATACTTGCGAAAGCTAGTGGGAGCATTCTTGAGTTAGGTATTCAAGTAGATCAAACAAATAGTCAACTGATTATACATACACCTATTACACAAGATAGTGTAAGCATGGAATAGCCTATTATAACACTAACATTGTGTAGGTTAGGTCGGGCTCCAATTGCTCCCGAACGATACGGTTTTGTCATCATTGATGAAAAACATCTCTTCCTTATGGAAGATGATGAGCCCAAGACTTACAAGGAGGAAATGGAAGGCTTAGAATTTGATAAATGGCTTTCAGCCATGAGATTGGAGATGGAATCCATGTACAAAAATCAAGTCTGGAACTTGGTTGATGCTCCAAGTGGGATTAAACCCAAAGGATGCAAATGGGTTTTCAAGAAGAAAACCGACATGGACAGTAACATAGTTACCTATAAAGCAAGGCTGGTTGTAAAAGGGTACAGTAAAAAAGAAGGCATTGACTATGATGAAACCTTTTCACCTATGATTATGAGATTTGGCAAATGAATATGAAGACAGCATTCCTAAATGGGAATCTGGACAAGGATGCATTTATGACACAACCCGAGGGTTTCACATCTAAAGATGGCTTTAAGGTATGGAAGTTGCAGAAGTCCATATATGGACTTAAGCAAGCATCAAGAAGTTGGAATATTAGGTTTGATGAGACAATCCAAGAAATTGGTTTTGTATTGAACACTAATGAGCCCTATGTATATAAAAAGGCTAGTGGGAGTGCAATCGTTTTCCTTGTAATATATGTCAATGACATATTATTAATAGGAAATGATATTCCTTTTCTTCAGATAATTAAGACGTTCTTATTAAAGAAGTTCTCCATGAAAGACCTTGGAGAAGTAGCTTTTATACTTGGTAGTAAAATTTACCAAGATAGATCTAAAAGGCTGCTATGTTTTTCACAAAGTACATACATAGACAAGGTTTTGGCTAGATTTAACCTTGAGTAATTGAGAAAGGGTTATCTCCCTATGTCTCATGGGATTAACCTTTCTAAATCAGGGTGTCCGAGAACACAAGAAGAGAGACTGCGCATGAATAGAATACCCTGTGCCTCAATGATAGGGTCCGTCATGTATGCTATGGTATGCACTTGGCCTGATGTCTCACATGCGTTGAGTGTCACAAGAAGATTTCAATTTGACCCAGGTGAGAAGCACTAGACGGCCGTTAAAACTATCCTCAAGTACTTATGTAGGATTAAGGATAAGTTTATAGTATATGGAGAAGGTGATCTCACTTTAAAGGGATACATCGACGCGAGTTTTCAGGCTGACAAGGATGATTATAAGTCCTAGTTAGGTTATATGTTTATGTTTAATGGAGAGGCAGTTGTTTGGAAGAGTTTCAAAAAGGATACAACTACCAATTCTACCACAGAATCTGAGTATTTAGCTACCTCAGAAGCAGCTAAGTAAGCCGTATAGCTTAAGAGATTTATTGGTGATCTCGGTGTGGTATCCAGCATTCTAAATCCAATTGCGGTGTATTGTGATAACAATGAGGCTATTGCTCAAGAAAAGGAACCACGGTCTCATCACAAAAATAAACATATAATTAGAAAATATCATCTCTTAAATGAGATGGTAACTAGAAAAGATATAAGTTTAGAATACATCCTAATGGATCAAAATCTAGCGGATGTGCTAACAAAACCATTGACTCAGGTTAAGCATGACATGCATGTTAACGAGTATGGTATAAAACACATGGCAAATTGGCTCTAGTGCAAGTGGGAGATTGTTAGATATGATGTATGCCCTAGAGGTGTTCACAAGGTTTCAACTCTAATGACTCTGAGGGGTTATATTCTAAAATGAAGCCAAAAACCTTGTTCCCCACTTTTCTACCAATAAGATAAAAGTTTAAAATACGAACAGGTGTTATCAATACCGCTTATCAAAATACAAAAATGAATATCGAATAAATGAATGTTGACGAACAAAAACTTTTATTGATAAGTGATTTGCAATTACACTTATACAAAAATTGCTCGAACATGTAGAGAAATCTAGTGATTGAAATAAGGATTCGAATCACTTATACATTTTCTTGCTAACACTTATGAACGTAGCAAAAACTAGATAATTTTCTCTCTATCTACAAGTAACACTGTGCAATATCATGCACTCAATCCACACCCCTTTTTGTCCCTTTGTGTCCCTTTGTATCACACAAAATGGGTGAGGTTTGGATCCCTATTTATAGAGTTCGAAGGGTTGCATCTATCCATACGAAGAGTTATATCCATTGGTGAAAGATTGCATCACTTCATTGTGATTGGTTGAGAAGCTTTAATCTTATCCATAATGGATAGGCACCTTTTCATGATTGGTTAACTTCCAAAAGGTGTCTTTTCGTTGATAGTTGATGATGGTTGATCGTTCTTATCTGGCAGTTGAAAAAAGATAAGAGTTAACCAAAAAACCGTCAAGGTCGCGACCGCGATATACATGTCGTGAACATGAATACTTGATTGGTAACTTTCTGTTCTGAAGAATACTAAGTCACGACCGTGAGTGGTTGTCACGACCGTGAAATGTGTTTTTCTTCAGAATTCTTCTTGTAAATTTACCGATCTTTGACAGCTTCAATCCTAAGTCAAATCCTTAAGTTCCATGCATCTTTTTGCACTTTTTTCACTCTTTTTTCATAGTTTTCCAACTTTAATCATTTTACTTCCAAGATTTACCTATTACCTGCATTTGCATCAAAAACAACTACATACCACGTGAAATCTTTTATATGAAGTATAAAAATGACTTAAACTATAGTGTTTAATGTGTAAAATTATATTAATTATAAGTGTAATTATACACTTATCATGCCCCCACACTTAACTTTTACCTTGTCCTCAAGGTAAATTAAATAGAAGTGTATAAATTAGTAAGCAAGTTCATACTTTATTTGGCGAAAGACTATTGCAGTGAGTACCACATTCCCACATTATAAAAGATTCAAGTAGAAGTCCGAAATTTCCCACAAATTAGTAATGTCCAATTTATATAATTTAGTTGCATACCTTTGCTCATAATGGAGAGTCAACCGAATCGCATCTTCATATAAGCATTATATGCATACTCCAATATTTCCTTCTCTTAAGCTAGTATAAAGTATAAAGGACATAGAAAGCACACTTTGATTAATTTTCTCTCAAGGCATTTTTAGGTAACTTAGGATGCTAAAACACTCTTAGTGGTTGCATTTTATGTTCCATACCACTCTCCCCTTTTTTCAATGTTGCATTTTATGCTCCATACCACTCTGTCATTTTTTTTATTTTAAGCATATGTTTTCGAAGTACTTTGTACTTTGCACCCATTTTTCGTGCTATGCTATTTTTCTTTTTTATTCACTCAATGAATGGTTGCAGTTTCTGCTCCATACCATTCCTCACCTTTTGCATAACTCATTGGTTATCCTCTCTTTCTTTTGATTTTTCTTTTAATACCCTCATCCTTTATTGATCAATTTCAAAGTATTATCGCTATAGTTTCCTAACACTTTAAACACACTCAATACTTATAGGACTTATATGAGATTTTCATATAAAACTCATAGTAAGAATACCATTAGATATTATTCCACTTAAACTTATCGGAAGCATTAAACTAAAACTATATAACTTATACTAATTTATGTTGCATTGAAATATCTATTGAAACCTACCTGGAATGTTGCATTCGAATGTTACTTACCACTCATCCTTGCTAAATGCTAAATGTTGTGATAAAAAAGCTCATACCCTCAATGTTCGCTCAAACTCGAAATAAAAATTTTGTTTGAAATTTACACTAACATTAAACTTGTAATACCTAAAACTCAACATAAGCTTGGATAAATGTTAGTAAAGTATAAGAATAGATAATGTATAAATGACATGAAAATCAACAAAAATTTCTGATTCTTCGATTTTTATTCAATTTTTTTGGATTTGGATTTTTACAAATGTCCCCCCATACTAAGAACACAATATCCTCATTGTGGAAGACTTTATTCAATTGAAAATCTAGTCTAAAAAACAAACAACTAGTCTAAAAATATGAAAAAGAAAAGTATAAAAAAGAGAAAACCTGTTTTTATTGAGAAGGAGAATCTAGGGCCCATGTTGCGATCATGATTTCCTTCAAAATAAGAACAGAAGGTTTTGCTGTATAACTTCACGAGCGCGATCTATAGTCGTGATCGTAACCTTCTGTAATCCTTCTTACTTCTTCAATTTTTAGACTTAGTACCTAGAAAAACTTAAAAAACAAACGTATTAAATAAAATTGCCCGTTCTCCGGCAATTTGATCTCTAGAACGCACTTGCCTTCCCTAGCAACGGTGCCAAAAACTTGATCGCAAGGTTTTTGGCTATACTCATTCCGAAAGACTTATCCCCGGTAACGGCACCAAAAACTTAATCCCAAGGTTTCGACTCTAATGACTCTGAGGGATTATATTCTAAAATGAAGCAAAAACCTTGTTCCCCACTTTTCTACCGATAAGATAAAAGTTCAAAATACGAACAGGTTTTGTCAATACCGCTTATCTAAATAGAAAAATGGTGACCACTGCAAGTATACAGTTACGATGTAGTTTTAAAAGATATCGATCCCACAGGGAAGGACCAGCTCTAAAGATCAACATGAGAAATGGAATAAAGAAAATAAAATAGATTTGATTTTAGTTAGGAGGATTAGAATGATGGATGAATAGATAAATGTATGAAAGATTAGAGAAGATAAAAGTATACAGATTTTCCCTACGAACAAGTATACCAAAGAAAACATGCAAGGTCATCAATGATATTATGTTCACTAGATTAATTTAACAGACTCGGTTCTAGACACTCAGATATTTAATTATTCACCGCAGAGCAACACATGAAATGAATTTTCTAAATCTAGTGCAAATGAATTAAGATGATTAAATAAACCCGGATAACAATATTACTATGCTTAGTACGGGTCGCTCTCACATAGCCACATTTAGTAACTTACCATTCCAAAAATGTTGGCTCACTAAACAGTGTTATAATCACAGATCCAGTGATTATACATAATATAGTTAACCCAGAAACTACTCTTAAAATTAACTCAAAAGCATATAACTTGATTAATATAAAAGACTCAATACGAAATACACATTATGACACATAAATATATCATAAACTTCGAAATAGAAAGTAAAAGTAGAAAGTAAAGCAAAGTTGTAAGGTATGCAAGTGAAAGATAAAGTTAATCAAACCATATCCACTCTTTAATGGGAGTCGTCAATTCTCGCAATTCCTGCATCTGCTTTGAATTCGGTCTCGACTCGTATAGAACCTCCGCTAGGATGTTATTCTTTGTGAATATATAATAAACGAATGTTGAAGAATGAAAAATTTTATTGATAAGTGATTTGCAATTACACTTATACAATAATCGCTCGAATATGTTGAGAAATCTAGTGTTCGAAATAAGGATTCGAATCATTTATACATTTTCTCGCTAACACTTATGAATGTAGCGAAAACTAAATAATTTTTACTCTCTATCTATGCATACACATGCACTATAACACACACATAGTCACTCACAATCTATGCCATGAAATTGGTGAAGTTTAGAGCCCTATTTATAGAGTATGAAGGGTTGTGTCTATCCATACGAATAGTTGTGTCCATTGGCGAAAGATTGCATCACTTCATTGTGATTGGTTGAGAAGCTTTAATCTTATCCAAAATGGATAGGTACCTTTTCATGATTGGTTGACTTCTAAAAGGTGTCTTATTGTTTGGTAGTTGATGGCGGTTAATTTTTCTTATCTAGAGGTTGGTAGTTAAGAAGATTTAACCAAAAAAACCATCCAGGTCACGACCGCGATATACATGTCACGACCGTGAATACTTGTTTGGCAATTTTTTATTCTAAAGAGTGCTATGTCACGACCATGAAATGTGTTTTTCTTCAGAATTCTCCTTGTAACTTTACCGATCTTCGACAGCTTCGATCCTAAGTCAAATCTTTAAGTTCCACTAGTCTTTTTGCACCTTTTTCACTCTTTTTACACCTTTTTCACTCTTTTTACATAGAATTCAACTTTAGATCATTTTACTCCCAAGATTTACTTAGTATCTGCATTTGCACCAAAAACAACTACATACCACGTGAAATCTTTTATATGAAGTGAAAAAATGACTTAAACTATAGTGTTTAGTGTATAAAATTAATATGATAAAGTGTAATTATACACTTATCAACATAGGTGCAAGAACTTAAACATGGATCTTATTTGTTTTTCATATTATGTGGAGTCTTGGCATAATGGAATGATTATGATGTACCAATCTTGAGCATGTTCCCTTAGATTAATAATTCTAAATAGCACGTAATTATTATTATTATTATTATTATTATTATTATTATTATCATCATCATCATCATCATCATCATCATCATAATCATATCTAGACTAGGGCGAGACCAGCTGCACCAATAAAATTCTTACAACAATATTAAGGCTATAAATTATCTTCCTGTCATAAGTCATGATATGAACCTTATTAATGGATATAAGGACGTGTACAACATGCTTTCCCTTAACATGTGTTTGTCTTGAGACTAGATGGGGTCAATGCCTTAATCGAAATGGGTTAGTTGTACATGTCATTGGAGCTAATGCTAGATTGGAGACATATTTGAGGATTTGTACAATCATGTGCACACATCTCGAGAAAGAAAACTCAAATGGATTAGCAATTGCATGGAATGAAAATGGATGGGTTCCAACCATGGTTGTTTTTTATGGCTTGACCTGTTATAGCGGGGGTCGTGATGATTGGCTGTGGATGCTACCTACTAAGAAAAATTGGTTGGACCTAATTTCTCGAATTCAATAGAAGGGGCTATTTGAATGTTGATAAAAATAATAGGAACTATGTGTTTAATTAAAGACCTTATATTAAATGCATGTACATATACTAATGTCTGAACAATTTCTATCTTATATGTAGGTTGAATATAAACACTAACACTAATAAGCTTCAGTTTGGCAACAAAGTTTTTATAAAGGAGAAT
>CATIWQ010415142.1:0-11914 GCA_949673415.1 Euphorbia schlechtendalii | reverse complement strand
AACAAAAATGCAATAACAGAATGAGAAAAACTAGCTACGTGGATGAGACTTAATCCCTCAATCTGGCGGGTTTCCTTCCTACCCTTTTGGGTCGAATAATTGCAGACTGGTCCGACCTTTGGGTCCTCTGTTTCGTATCATAGAGATTTTTATAACAGAGGTAAAAGCACATATATTATGGCCCCGCTCGGCTTGCTGGAATTATGTGGAGTTTTATCATGGAATTAAATACGTTATCTCATTCCATGCTTACAGTTAAAAATCTGAATACGTGTCCATTTTTATTGAGTTTCATAATTTGCATTTTTCTCTTTCTGTTTTTTTTTATTTTTTTCATTAAATGTGTGGGTATTGAAATATGTACAAGAACGTCGAAGAGGAGAGATAACAAATCCATTCTATATATTGTTAACTCGCACTATATAAAGCGTTAAAACTGACATATCATTTTAAGTTTGATCCAAAACCAAGTGATAATACTAATTTGTACAATTAACATCGTTATAATAAATAATATTTTGGGTATAACATGGAGAGAGAAGAAGAAGCCTTTGAGCCAAACTTAAAATCGGTATTGCTTGTACAATAAATAACATCTTTTTAATTAATTTTGATATATACACACAACATAGCTTGGCTTAGAGTTATATAGGAATCTTTGTATATATTTTCCTACTTAAGACTTGTACAGGATTATTTGTATTGTACATTATATAGTATTTTTTGTACATATCTTCTACTTAGAGTTATATGCTGCATAAGAATACTTGCTCAATACTCTTGTACATGTATATGATTTTGCATCCTATGTCTATGCCTCTTGTTAGCTTCGAGTTCTAGTTTAATATTAATTATTGGACTGGGCTATTGATAATTACCCAGTCCTAATTTGGCCCGGTTTGAAAATTTTGGGTTGGGCTAGATTGGTCAACTGAGCTAAACCCATCTTTTATTGAATTTGAATATGCCTAAGATGGAAGTACACTTTCAAAGTTTAGAACCAATTTGGTATTTACTTTCTCAAATCTTAAACATCTTGTTTCTAAAGTTTTTCTGTGAACAATATAATCTACCGTTGAGAAATCAGCGTCAAACTGATCCCTTATATATAAACATTCAAGTGGGTATGTGAACTTGTGGGAGTTCTCCATTGAGATCGAGTACTTAATTTTTAAAATTATGAATATGGTGGAATACAAATGTATTTCCACATGTAGGTGTTTTAGGGCTTTTTTTGCATGCTAAATTTTTCGTTTTCATTGCACACCATCCAACAGTCCGTATATCATAATTATGTGGATGAATAGTATTCTTAAATTTTAAATTATAGTAATTTTGAATTCATTCTCATTACACTTTTCGGAAACTAATTTTAGAGCGCGTAGTTTCGTCTTTGCAAAGTTCCCGCAATAATTTGTTCTCCCATCATCATTCCACATTGTACTTAGGTTTGGTTAAATTTATTTAACCCATCATTTCATTAGACCCACAAACTTCGAGCTTGAACTTTGATTTCATAGTTCATGCCATTGCACCTACCTCTTCTATTTACAACCAAATTTGTTATTTCTCCCTCCAATTTTTGTTTTTCCTTCTTATCGGGTCTTACTTTATAACACCGTGACATGATAATATATACAGTTTGTAAGAATAACATGTCCCACATGAATAATTATCATTTGATCTATTTTATAATATTACAGATATACTTATCATTATATGGTAGTCATTCCATATCTTAAATTGAACAATTAACCTTTTCATTTTAGAACTAATTTTCAATACAAAATATAATTTTGTATATTGCTAATATATCTACTTTAACAATAATATAATTTTGATGTTGAAATTTCTGTAAGAGTACTTATTTAAAAGCCATGACACTTTTGGGAATTCATTATACAATATCTAATTTTATAATGAATCTATTCTTGTGATCGTGTATGTATGATGTTCTAATTAATACTAGTATTATTGCTGTTCACTAATATTATTAATTATTGGTTTAGGTCACAAAGCTGGATTTTATGAGATTTAAACCTTTAATTAAATGATTAAGTTTTCTCGTTTTGACAAATCGACAATTATCAATTTAAGCCTAGTGCCTTTATTTTTATAGAGCTATTTATGAATCTATGTATAGGGTTTATTATAATGATTTTCTAAATTAATTGGGAAAACAACCAAACAAGCACGCGGTACATGCAGAATCTATATGGCTCTGTAGACTACAAAGATACTGTACTTCTACCAAAAAAAACTTTCATATACATAATTGAGTAAATAATTATTCAACTATATTATTTTAAAATCACCACATATTTATTCTAAATATTAAATATAATCCAAAATTGTTAACGAAAAGGAAAGAGATCAGGATTCGAAAATCAACTAACCGAAAATAATGAGAAATGAATGCAGTTATCTTCTTTATGTTTCAAATCCACGGTCAAATATGTACAAAAAAAATATCATTCAAATATTTAACTCTATTAAGGCACTATTTTGTAACGTGGAGAATGTGGTGAAAATTTTTTATATTTGTGTTTTGCACATTCTTCATGTATCTACACCCATCTAAGTAGGTTAAATCGGGTTCTTGTCATTCTGATCTTTTAGATGCGTCAAATACTTCCATGAACTTGTTTAAAATGTTCTAATTTCCCCCTCATTATCACGTATCAGTTTCTGGTTGGAGAGAAAAAAAATCAGAAAAATGACATTTTTTAAAATTCAAACCAACCATAAATTGACACGTGATGATGAGAGGGTAAAATGACGCATTTTAAGCAAGTACATGGAGTTATCTGTCACATTTAAAAGTTCAAAGTGATAAAAACCTGTTTGAAACAAATTCAGGAGGGTGTAAATACGTCAATATAAAATAAATTTTTATGACATCATGTACATAGTTCGAACAAAGGATTCTTAAAGTCATTAATTTAATCTTAAAAACTAGCTTGAAACATTGGTCTTATTTTTTGTATGAATGTAAGCTTATTATATTACTGAGTTAATTACTAATTTTTTAAAAAAAAAATTATAGGGAAAACAACTATTTTTATTTTTAAACATTTTTTTAAATTATGTAGCATTTATATTAATACAAAATCATCACCATACCTCATATGTATAATATATATTGACTCAAATTCGTGAGGTCCGAAAAAATATAAAATCAAATCATATACTCTTTTCATTCTTTTATTTAAAGTACATGTATTTTTAAATTATATGTTTATATTTATCATTTTAAATTATTAATGTATTTTTTCATGAATTTTCTCTAATTTACATTTGTATAAATTAAAGAGTTGTTATCCTTTGATAAATTTTATTTTGATAACTATGAAAAAAGAAAAGAGTAAATAACAAATTAACCATAACAATCAATAAATTTATCTCTGATTTTGATAAAAAAACCTAAAACGATATATATATAACAACAAACATTATAATTTATTTAAAAACACATTCAATTAATAAGTCTAACAACCTTGTTTTTGTATCCAACATTGTACTAAATATGGAGTATAAGGTTGCGTTAATGTCATGGATAGATAAAAGAGCAGCCGTACCGTAGTGTTTGTTATTGTTATTGAAAGTAACTTGAAGTATTTAAAATAGATAAAAAAAAAAATCATGTATCAATTTAACCTTAACCAAACATTTACTACATATTTCATGGTGAAAAGACAAAAGTGCATATGATTCAAAATACTAGCTACGAATTTTTCGATAAGGTACTTGCGTGGTGAAAATTAAGATAGATAACAAGTACTTGATAATTAATTACATGTACGGACAAGAATGCACAATAATTGAATCATTGTTTCATAGTTTACCCATTTGAATTATTGTTTCTTAGTTAAGAGCAATTCAAATTAAAAATAATCTTGAATAATTTTGTTTATCGACATATCTATACCATTTTTACAGGACTGTACTTTAAATACAACTACATTTTAATTTTAAAAAATTAAGGGAAAACTGCAAAGTCAAATCAAAAAGGAAGAAAAAAAAAGGAATCAAAATTACTCAGCAGTTGATTTTCTCTTCGGCAGAAATTGATTTCTTACAATGAGCAATCGCAGCTTGAATCGCGGCTTGCAATTCTTCCATTGTGCTATCACTACCACACGACGGTTTCGCTGCCGTCGCTACAAGAAGTCCGCTGTTTGTCGGCGATGTTCTCATCGACGCCGGCGCCGAGAACTCTCCTCTTCTCCCTCTAATCTCTTGTTTATTTCTCCAGCTTAAGTTACCAGAAAACGAACCATACGGCGGTTGCCGATGAAATTGCAGATTCTCTCTTCTTCCTTTGAAGAACAGCAACGGCCTAACCATTCTTAAATACCTCTTCAATACACGGCTCACTTCGGATCGCAGCTTTTTCTTTTGCTGAATATCTCCGTCTTCTCTATCTCGAACTTCACATCGTTTTCTCCATTTAAACAGAGAGAACGATTTCGGTTTGCTTCTACTCGTAGTAGTCTGATTTTCGCCATTAACGGTCGCGATTCTCTTACTGGTGCTGAAATTGTCGATAGCGGTGGCTTGATCGGAGATTTGATCGTCTAATAAATCCCTAATTGGAAGAGTGAAACTGTCGATGGAATTGGTGGAGGAGCGGGGAGAAACAGGGAGATGAGAGAGGAGACGAAGAGGAAGCAAGTGGCCGTGGAAGAAAATGTCATCGGCGGGAGTTAAATCGATTGCAAACGGCGGCGGAGGAGGAAGAATAAGAGATTTGGGGGAATTAGTGTCAGTATTGTGAAGAGATATAGTGAAGGTAAAATCATGAGAAGGAGAGGAGGAAGATGAAGGTAATTTAGCTTCTGCTTCTGCTTCAATTTCAATATTGTTTTCAGAGATTGTGTGGTGTTTGGTTGTGTCCATAATTTTGATTTGATTTGATATTGTTAACTCTGCAACTATTTTCCGGTGTAGGAGAAGAAGGGGGAAAGTATGGCGATGAGTGAGTTTGGTTCTAGTATAAAAATTTGGAAGGTAGGAAATTGGTTATCTTTTTGTAGGATTTATTCAAGTATAATATAATATTGAAATTCATGTGGGAAAAGGGAGTGGAGGGGAATGGACATATTAGATATACATTCTAATATTGTATCATGGTTCCAAATCCAAAAACAACGGTGTCAAATGAATTCACCTTATAAACTTTTGTTGGTAAATCCACTTTTTTAAGGTATTGAATTGTATATAACGTTATTCATGTAGTTAGTTTGTCTATCAAATACATTATTATCTTTCTAGCTTGATAACAAAAATCGAATGTCATTTTTAATTTTTAAAAGTATCATATACTCTTTCAACTTGTTAACAGTGATGATCTCCTCATCATCACGTGTTAAAATCTGATTGGTTTGGCCTTTATTTTTTTGCCTCTTTAAAACATATTGTGTGTGATAACATTAATTGAGATGGTATAATCAAAGCTGAAAAAAGATAATAAAATGAACTAAATGGAGAATTAATACATATTATAAGGATCAAATGAATAATAGTTTATAGTATATATGTCTAATGCATTAGGAGGAGTCACCGTATGTCCCAAGAACCTGCTGCCCCTTGAATTTTGGAAATAATCCTGTAACTCTCTCATCTTTCAAGACTTTTCAAATCTATCATTTAATTTGATTTTCTCTCCAATAGGATGTAGACATGTAAGTCCAGGTAACAAAATGGTACACTTGCTGAAAGTTGAGTTAGCAACAAGATCAATTTGAAAATTCATGGGCATCTCCAAATACTTTAACTCTAGTTTATATATGGATGAAAAGAATAACATATTATATGGCACATGTATTTGTATCACATGCACCGCACGTAGAAAAAATGAGTTATGCGAAATGATCCAAAAAGTTTTCTTTTTTCCAATTTTGCTGTGTAATGCTTTCAACACTATTCATGTTATTAGTATGTAGGACGAACTTAGTGTAAATTGTATTTTTTTCTCAAAGGACTTAGATATTTTTAATAATTTTGGTATATATTATTTAGACTATTTTTTTACTTATAAGTATATGTATTATGTATTGAACTTATTTTATTATAAATATATTAACTGAAAATAACGAAAATGAATCCAATATAATTTTTACTAATTGTCAAAGTTCTTATTTTGAAAAAAGATTTCTTAAATTTTTTTAGTTAATCTTAACCAACTATCCAATTTTAATAGTTGAAATTTAGGGAAAAAAATCCTCTGTCCCCAATTCTGTGTCCCCTTCCCTGTTTCTCATTCAAAAACTGCCAAGTGTCAACTTTTATTATATTATAATAGTTATTAATTTTTCTCTCCTATTTTTTAAATTTTTATATAATAAAAGTTGACAATTGACAGTTTTTGAATAGAAGACAGGGAAAGGGATACAGAATCGGGGACAAAGTATATTTTTTCTGAAATTTAGTTCCACTGTGGATTCCCTAAACAACTAAAATCAATCTCAACTATTAAAGTTGAATATATGGTTAAGATTGACTGAAATTTACAAATTTACCACAAACAATTTCAGGGAATCCTTATCCGTAATTTTGGATTGAAATTCCAACTTCTTACTGGAGTGGACAAAAGTAATTAGCTAATATTGTTGAATGCTTTGAAATGATTGGCAGAATAGTTGAAATTTAAATAAAGTTATTTATAGGGTTTAAAATAATTAAATTTCAACCATTAAAAAATTGAGATTGATTAAACATGGTGATTTGACCAAAATTTTAACTCTTTTTACACTATTCTATTTTTGTTCAAAATCAACCGTGGAATAATCTAAATTTAGTAACATATCTAAGACAAAATCAGTTGCTGCAAAATGGGCAAATCGAGGTGAATATATTGTAAACACCAAAAAATATGCACCTATTTCAAGAGGATTCTTTGAATAACTTGTATACCTACCAAAATAATATCTATCCTGCTACACTATGATCTTAGCTATTTATTCTCATTATGCACGCATTGAGTAGCAGATTTCATAACATGGACGAGTTTAAAATATGGTGTCCTACGTTTTTAACATATACTCTATTTTTTTTATGGAAAAATGACTTTGATTGAGCACAAACCACCAAGCAGGCCACACAAGGCCAGAGATATACAACCTAAACCATAAGTCAAGAAAAGACAGACCTATCCAAAGCAGAATATACTCTTCTTGTTGTTGTTATATCAAGGACAAGTAAAATAATTCTAATACAAAAGATGTTTGAAAACTGATCCATTGATCAATATACTCAGTTAAGTTCGGCTTCAATGTTTAATCACTTGAACCGTTTAAAACAGACTTGTGATTGTTTGAACAAATTACGGTTTAAAGATATACGGAATTCCATTTTGAAGATCCTGTGATTAAAAACAAATATAAACAGTGGTTTTATTGTGGAAAAGAAAGAAAACAAGGGCGAAATTAAAAGAATTGAATTTTATAGTTTTGGTCCTTTTCATTTATGTATACACTAAAATAATCAAATGTTAATATCCCAATCAATTGATGGATGAATGCTAGAGTGTTTGATGTGTAATTTGCCGCCTGGGTTGGGTTAATTAATGATGACGAATTTGAAAGTTTTTGGGGTATTTATTACTCCATATGCATGATAATGTATAATTTTGAAAATCAGAATGGTATAAGTCAAAGGAAGATGAAGAATTAGACTTTATTGTAATTAATTGTTTCAAGTCATTCATATATATTTTTCAACGAATCTGATTAACGTGATGTTGTAGTGTAATTTTTCTTGTAATCCTCCGTGTATTTTGCCATATCATTTTTCTTCTTTGGGTTGATTGAATATTTTTAATTTTTGCCATATCATTTTTCTTCTTTGGGTTGATTGAATATTCTTTTGTATATCAATTATTAAAATTGAGGGAAAATAAGCATAAATAAAGTCAAAATATCCTGCAATGTTAACACATCTTGACCGTAGTCGTAGCAACAATATCAACTAAGAAGTCTGAAAATATTTCTTTTTTTTTTGGATCAACCGAAACTATGTTTGTTATTGCTTTTTTTCCAAATGTTGATATAAGCTGCCAGAAAGCTTCATCAAATGGAATGTGGACAGTGCATTATCTCTGGCTAGTTAGGACGATGTGATTTTGGGTATGCGGTCCAAGATGACATGGGTCCCTTTCTTGTTGTTTAGGCAATTCCAATTGTTCCTCGTTCCTCAAGATGGGGAATGAACATAAGATCATTCCTCATATTGTATATCCCTCAGTGTTTTAAAAATCGGGCCTAGGTGAGATTTTTAAAAACACCGCCGCGATTTTGTAAAATCGGGCGGTGTTAGGCAGAAGATCGATTTTTCAGCACCTAGGCGGTCCTAGGCGCAGATTTTTTAATTAAAAAAATTATTATTTTAATAAAAAAATAACATAAAAAAACAGTGTTTTAAAAATCAGGACCCAGGAGCCGCCTAGGCGGGATTTTTAGGAACACCGCAACGATTTTTTATTATTTTATGTTTTTTATGTTATTATATATTAAACTGAGTTGTTAATGTTATCAGTATTAGACTATTAGCATTTATATTATAATAATTATTATATATTATTAAATATTAAAATAATAAAAAAAATTGAATCCACCCAGGCCCTGCTTAGGTGCCGCCTAGTCCCCGCCTGCGCCTAGCGCTTTTTAAAACACTGATATTCCCAAAATGAGGTTCCCTATATATGAGGAATGATTATTATATTAATATATTTTTTAATTTTGATTTATTTTAATGTGTTTAATATTTTTTTGGTTATTGAAAATAGATTTGACGTAAGGAAATTAATATAATAATAATAATAATAAAAAATATTATTACTTTATAAGAATTTGAAATAGGAAATGAAAAATGAGGAAGATGGTTAGAGTAAAAACACTGTAGATCCTGCAAAATATGATTTGGGGAAAAAATATGGGGAAAATGGTTAGACTTGCTCTTAGTGGTCCACTGTCTTTTACGTCGACTCAACTTTGTTGCATACATTAAGCACTTGAAGGATTCATCGCATCAATGTGTTGTGCACAAGTTTAATTGATTCGGAAGTTTTCTAGGTGTTTTCTGCCTATTTCTAGTCCCTTCATATTTCAACCTATTTGGCTTTAGTTACCAGTAATTGTGAGCAATTCTTGTTTTTTGTATCCAAAATTGTGGGTTCATATACGTTAATGAATTTCTTGTAGTTGAGGCGAGTATATTATAGGCGGCCTCATTGTATCCATAGTTACTTGTCTCAATAAGAAAATTTTCTATAAAACAAATAATGTAGACATGTGAGGTGTAGGTTATAGGAAGGACAAGGCTATAGTACCCAACAAGAATATGAGTTGAGCCATGTCAAGCAAATCCAAAGTGGGGATGCATTGATTAATTCATGAATCAGGATGAATGAAAAAGAAAGAAGAAAGAGTTAACAATGAATAATGAATTAAGAAAACACAAGTAAATATAGAGATGAATTAGGATATGTTAATCATATGGGCATTATGAAGAGACAAAAGAACAAGGAGAAATTCACAGTTAGGTGGAAGAAGGTAGACCCACACACACGTGTACATTTGAAGAGTGGTCCATTTCTTACAGTAAGGGGAATTTTGTTTGGTTTAGTTAAGGTCAACATCTCAATCATGTCTCCATTATTTTTGTGGACTTGACTCATTCTTCTTCACCACTCCAAAAGAAATCATTGCATTTTCAATATAAGATGATAAGAGAATTTAAGGCAAACATGAACAAAATGTGATCAGTTTATACCAAATTGAATAATTTATGTACTAAGAAAAATGATCCTTGGTACAAATTTTTGCATGTGTATCGTTCATCTCCATTCGTGTTCAATCAATACACAAAACACTATGTATAGTGTTGTGTTCAATTGACACTAATAACCTTGTGTACAGAGTTCCGAATTATTTGTATAATTTGGAAAAAAAAATCCAGGTGTTAAAGATAATTCCACTTTTCCGCCTTTGGTCTTCATGGCCACTCACTTCATATCCATATCTAATTTTTATGAATAATAATAATAATAATAATAATCATGATGATGATAATAATAATAATAAATAAGTAAGCAGGCAGTTAAGGAAGACAAAAAAATGAAAAAGGCATCGTCTGAACACACTTTTGAATGTTATAAAGGATTTTCAATGATGCACGAAATAGGTTGGAATTGGATATTTTTTATCTTTCTATTTTCAATTATCATTTCTTTAGTAATGTCATTTGTCAATGGCAAGGTTATGTTGACTGCACTCATTTCTTTTAGGCTTTTTTTTAGCAATGGCGGAGTTCCGACTTCAGAAAGGGTGAGACTCTTCACTTGGCGACCATCGACTGATAGTCATATATTTTGATCTATAAACAAATTAGTCTGATAAATAATTAATGTTTTACAATTTGTATAGAAAAAATTTCAAATTAATTAATATATTAATTGTCAAATAGATATAAACATTTTAATATTTGAAATTTAATAAAATTATACTTTTATTATGGTTGATAAATGAAAAGATAATTAAAAGGAAAGAAATATAAGAAAAGTAGGTATACATGAATACATAGATTTTTAAAATATTGTAATTAAAAAAGAAATTAACAATTCACAATGAAAATAGTTAACATTAAATATATCCCAAATTTTATCTCTATTAATGATATTTTATTAAATTTTCTCTAACATGTGTTGACATTAAAGTTTCAATATATTGTTTTATTCTTTCCTTTCTCAATTCATCTCCTACCTTTTACTTTGAAAAATTTTATCAATGAAGAGTGGGGCTGAAATAGGGATGTCAATGGATCGGGTTCGGTACGGGTAGTACAACCCCCATTCCGCACCCAATACTTTTCAAGTGCGAGGATTCCGCATTTAGTGTTTTCGGGATTTTTTCACACCCATTCCGCACCCGCTCGGGTATCCACCGACATTGTGTAATCCCCGCCCAACAATAAAATTTCAAGTGATGAAATTTAATAAATACAAACATCGTTCATTTTCATATTAAAATGGTAAACAGTAACTAGTGAAAAAATATACTTTAAAATAATATTGCAAGCACTCACTAACTAGAGGATAAATAACATATATACATATATATATATATATATATATATAGCTCCACCCAAATCCACCCACTTTTCAGACTGGGCGGTCTAATTTTCCCCATTTCCATCCCGCGGGTGAAAATTTTCGGATTTTTCTCCAAACCCATCAGTTCGGATACCACAAGTTTCGGATAATCCTCACCCCATTGACATCTCTAAGCTGAAAGATACACATACATGGAACCTCCAACAATTGAGATGGGGCTTCAACCCATCCTCACCCTCCCTTACCACTGCCCCTGCTTTTAAGGGACCACAAACGCACAACCAAACCAAATTAAGAACATCTTCAGTAGCTTGTTTATTCCACAAATTGTCTTGACACATAGGAAGTAATAGACAATTAATTTCAAAATATATTTTTAGTAGCTTGTCTAGCCCATCTTCCCTATATAATGTGGCACCTATGTGTCATCATTAGTTGTAGACAATGTGTATTTAATTTTCTAGATGTAGACAATCAAATAGACATTATCTACAACAAACACACTTTAAAATGGAATAGACAATCTACTATTCTTATCTTATGAATAGACATTGTCTATTTTCAAAACCATTGCCACATCATCAAAAGCACTTCTATTCCACATGACACATAAATTTGAAATCCATAAACTATTAAAGATGCTCTAATAACAACAGGGTAAGTTAGAGCTAGCAAGAGCAGTCAACTTGGTATCTAAGATAGTAGTTGACTAATGCTGGTACCTCTTTGAAGCCCTTAACTCGCTTGTTGCCTCCTCTCTAAATCCCTTATGTTCTCTCTGGCAGTGCCAATGCGTCTTTCTGC
>CATIWQ010415133.1:0-20670 GCA_949673415.1 Euphorbia schlechtendalii | reverse complement strand
TATATATAATTACTTTAATAATATTTACAATAATATATAAACTGAAATTGAAACTGAACTGAAACTGAAACTGAAACTTAACTGAAATTGAAACTTAACTGAAACTGAACTGAACTGAAAAATACTGAACTGAACTGAATGGGCTGTTGAATAAGTTGAAAAGAACAGAGCCTTAGTATTATTTACCGGTGTTTTATAAAGCGCTAGTCGGATGGTTAGAACTTTCGGGAGTTTTGACAAAGATTAATCGTGGGTTAATCGGGGATCTAGGTGAATTAGCATTTAAAAATATTTAATATTTATAAATGAATTAGAATAATAAATTTAACTAACACATAAATTGTATATAATAAAATTAAAAATCATGTAAGAACATTTTCTGTGTTTTGACGATATTTTTTTAGATTTTGGCAACAATTTTCTAAATTTTGGCGACACTTTTCTAATCTTTTGCGACACTTTTCTGGGTTTTGACGACACTTTTCACGTTGGTGTTCCAAAAAACCCACCTAGGCGGCCACCTTGATCGCCTTTTAAAACAGAGTTATTTACCATAGTTTTCTTACAAGATCCGTGATCGACTCAATAAAGGAAGAGTGTTATGAATAAAAAACTCAACCGAATTAAATCAGTGATAAATCATATATTTTATGAACGAATTATATTTTTTCTTAAAAATGTTAAATATTATTATGCTTAATAATTTAATATCAAACATTTAATATATTAATTGTACTAGACTAACATTTAATAATATGTAATTCGAAAGAAAATAAGAAACTGTTATTGATCTATAAAGTTGAAATACTAAATAATAACTTCTTAATGGGTGGAAAGATATCATTTTAATTAAGCCAAATGCAGCAATGGCTTCCCTCACCTATGGTCATTTTGCATATTGTCTTTTATATTTGCAAGGGTATTTGTAACTCCCTCATCTTCAAAAATTCATCAAATAACACTTTGATAGCTGACATGGCACGAGTTAACCAATTTGGCGAGTGTGACCATTTTCTTCTTCTTCCTTTGAATTTTTTGCAAATTTTCTGGGTTTATTTGCCAATTTTTCCCACTACAAATATGAGATTTTCAACTATTCTTTAGATAAAAAAAAAGTATCATTGCGTCGTCCGAGAACTTAGAGAAGCAAAGTTGTTACGTTTCGTGGATTTTTTGTGATTTAGTGTGTTTTCCGGAAAATTCATGATAATCTGGAAAAAATTTCATAATCATTTCTTAACTTTTCATTTTTAGAACAAAAAAAAAAGGAATCAAATGTTTGATGGTGATATTTTTGCTTTGATTTAAGTTTTGAGAAAAAGAATGGTTTGATGAAGAAGATGATAGAAATGTAAATATGAAAAATTAAAGGGTTGTAATGAAATCAATTTAAGGATTTTTTTGTAACTTTTACACCTAGTGCCACATGTCATGTTTTTATTGGGTTGATTTTCAAAGTTTGACTGGCTTTTTCTACATGGATGACACGTGACGCGAGTGTGTTACCCTCGTTATGGCGAAACTGATATAAGTTTATCGAAATGAGTTAAGTTGTACACTTTTTAAAAGATGAGGGAGATTGATGATTCCTTTTTGAAAGATAAAGGAGCAACCAAAATCTCTTGCAAAGGTAGAGGAACAGTAAATGTATTGATCATAGGTGAAGGAACAAATGATACATTTTAACATTTTTATCATATATGTATTTGTTTCTTTGTTAGTGATATAAAATATATGGAAAGAAATTTATTTAATTAATTTTATAAGATATAGTAGTAATAAATATAAAAATGGCAGTAAATATCTATGTGATATAGTTGTAAAATGATATAATATATTATATACTCTATTCCATAACTAACACAATATTTAAATTTTTTTTTTTTTTTTGCCAAAATTACAACTTAAATGAAATTTTTGCATTTCAGTCTGACCATTTTTAGTTGAATCAGCCGAGTTTTGGTCCAATTATCTGGTTCAATTGTTTGTTGACTAGTTTCGAATTCTTTTGGAAATTCATTGAAGGTCGACAATTTAATTTTTCGATTGAACCGGTTCAATTTTCAAAACTATGCTATTTACTTCACTTATTATATGTAATCAAAAGAGTAGTTAGGCAATGTTCTCTTCAACTTCTGAAACCTGAACTAAACTGAACTTAATGAATCTGAACTGAACTTAACTTAACTTAACTTAATTTAACTTAACTGAACTGAACTTAACTTAACTTAATGAACCTGAACTTAATTGAACTTAATAATAAATATATTAATTATTAAAATAATAGTAAAACTCATTAAATATAAAAATAAATAAATTATTAATAATCATTAAAAAAATATTATTAATAACTACCTGTATAAAATAATTAATAAAACAATTTTAATACCATTAATAATAAAAAAATTTATAATACGTAAATTCATTTAATTCAAATTTTGTTATTCAAATAATAATTATTGTTACAATTACACGTGAGCTAATAATAATTATTATAATATATTGTATCTTGGATTCAAATTATCACTTATTATTGGATTACAAAAACGTAACAGTTGTTTTAATTGATAAATATTTTTATTTTATTATTCCATATCACATTTTCTAATTAATCAATACTATGATTATAAATAAAAATATTATTATATTATAGTTACATTAATACTATTATTATATCAATAACACTAGTAATTATCACTATTTAAAAATTATTTTTACTATATTTAAAATCAAAATTAACTACATTAAATAATAATTATTTTTATATATTAATATTTTTATCATTGTTCTTCTTTTTATTATTATTACTATCAATTTTTATTAAAGATTAATTAGAATAATCATTATTAAAATTAAAATTTATGGACCTGAACTGAACTTAATAGACCTTAACTTAACTGAACTTAACGGACCTGAACTTAACTTAACTGAACTAAACTTAACTGAACTTTACTGAACTAAACCAAATTGAAGGTGAAGAGAACAGGGCATAAGTCAACTATATCATTTGATTGGATAAAAGAGAAGAACTCGCTGCATGCTCGAACTGAACTCCCTTTGTTACCACTACATTTAGACTCAGAAACCACGATGTTAAAGTCCCCAGAGATCACCCACCTCCCATCCATGGCTAGAGGAATTCGACTTAGATGGCTCCACAAAAATGTCCTGGCTACATGTTGGGGGGTTCCATAAACAGCCGTAAAAAAACTTACACGCTCTGCTCCTCTCCTAATCGCCATGTGAACAAACTGCCTATGGTTCTCGGTAATATCGATATTAATTCAATTCCGCCAAAGCACCTAGATTCCCCCTGAAAACCTATTTGCTTCGAACAGATGCTAGCACTCAAAACCAATACGGTTGATAACCTTATTAGCCACTTCTCTACTAACCCGAGGTTCAACCAGCATAACCATAAGTGGTTTATGCCTGTCAACTAAGTCACGTAAAATGCGAATAGAATCCTCACTTGCTCCTTCGATATTCCAAACTAAGAACTTTAAATCCATAAAAAAAATAAACGGACCGAAACACACACCAAAAAACCCCGCACTTCTGAAACTAGGAGGAATTCCCCACAACCAAGACCTCTAAGTCCAATCTGTCCTCCTCAAAGATTCCTTTGTCCTTCTCCTCTAGAAGCACTTTTAAAGACTTCTTGTTTACCTTCATATTTTTTCCTTTCTTCGGCAGAATTACACCTGGGGCAGCCTTCCTCTTCTTATCCGGGCCCGTCCTAGAGAACGATGTGCTCTCCTTAGAGAGTTTAGGAATAGGACTTTTCCCCTCAGCACAGAACACTATCTCACAACTCTTTTCATAATCCATTACCGCCATTGTATGGTCGTCACTCAAAAGCCCAAGAGTCAATTTAATAACCTGCCTCACTGGAACACGGTTCTTAATCTTATAACCCCCACTAGCATCAATATGTCCCTCACCCGTAGGTTGTTCAACTCCCACTTCCATGTCATTCAACCCCTCTCGTATGACAATCGTAAGCATATTGAAGTATCACGCGGAGCAACCAAGACCTCACTTGAGACCGAGTCACAGACTTCAACTCCCAACGTTGAACTGCTCTTATTACCCTCACCTGTATCCATAACCATCGTACTCGCGTTCCCATCAACCACAACAGCTTCTATCCTCTTGTCTTCCTCCACCGTACCCACATCATCAACCAAGGCTATAAACCGCGACCCTTTTCCACCCGAGCTGTCCCCCTTAAAAAGAATTCTCGGTCGCACCCCTCCTTACCTCATCTACTTTAGAAATTCTTCTCGGATTTTGCCTAGGGACTTGCATCCAGTCTCCATACTTTTGGCTCGACTTCCTCCAACCTCCTCTTGTACTATTTTGCCTCGATTGCGCCGCGCCTAGTTCTGGACTCACAACCATGGTCTCAACCGTCTCCCCCTTCCGTTTCCCCTCCCGGTAGCTCTCTTTAAGGTGACCATAGCGACCACAAGTGAAATAAATATCAGGAAAACCTTCACATTCAATCAGCTATAGTTTACCTTCAATATCAATACGAGAAACTAAAGGTTCTCGGAGGTCAAGATTAACAGCCATGCGAGCATACCTCCACCGAGAGCTAGTTTTTGTATTTCTATCGATCCAAATTACTTCCCCGACCACACTACCAACAACCCTCAAGATCCCATGTAAATAATATTGCACCTGTAGGTTAGGCAACTGTATCCATTCAACAAGCAATTGGACGTTGTACTTTGACGGTTCAAACTCACGATTCCAAGGTTGAACGACAATATTGTGCCCAAAGATCATCCATGACCCGTTGATAGTAGCCTTGTTGTAGTCATCCATGTAACCAAACAGAATCATAAAAACACCAAATCCCACGTCAGCCATCATAAAAACTCCTGTTGGCCTCCACAATTTCATCTATTATGCATGGAGGAGACGATAGCCAATTTACCTACCAAGAAGCTTGACAAAGACTATCTGCTTCATGTTATCAGCCATGACCCCATGCGCTCTATCAGAGAAACTGATTGATGGAACCTCCACAGTCATAAAAAAACTGAAATCGTCATCCAAGAAGGCAGCATCAAAGCTCTTAACAACCTCCGCACCACCAGTTCTTCCTCCCAGCAAAGACTATTTAAAAGTTGGGAGAACCCTACCTAATCGTTCCCCCCCATCATCTTCGTCTTCCATACCGTAGCCTTGAGAAGAGGAAAGAAGTAGCCAAGCAAGAGCAGCCTCCAAAAAGGGGCGCCAGAGGGGTGCCAGAGCAGGCTTCTCGGAGAAAATCAGTCCACGTGCAAAAACCCTATAGAAACTCCTAGAGACTTGGTAATCTATATATACTTTTTTATTACTAAGAAATCTTTAGAGAAGTGTTTATAAGATTTTCTCTCAATTATCCGTGTTTTAAAATGAGGAATTTGAGCTCGTGCTTACAAAAAAAATATAATTTTAGTATCGATTAAATTTTTTGAATTTTAATCATGAAAACATTGATTTTTAGGAACGAAAACATTTTTTCGAGGTCGTTTCTCATTTCGTAATAAAATGGATAATGCTAAAAAGCGACACCACGTCGCGAGGTGTTGTGGATGCGTCTACGTAGCCAAGTCCCAAGGTGGGTGCCTAGTTACAATCCCCATGGTTGCACTTCGACGGTCATCATGGCTATCCAATTGGTACTAGTGGTGTAAAAAGTTTTGGAAAATAGAAAATTAAGTTCTGTGAAGAATTTTTCATAATTTTTTTAGTAGTTCCGGAAAACATGTGGCCTGGTGCTCGTTTGTGATTTTCTCAAATAATTTTTAAGAATCAAGAATAGTAGAAAAATAAGTTGTCTGAATATGAAATTTGAAATTTTAACATTTTTCACCACGTAAAAAAATAAAATTTGGATGTTAATTTTCAAGATGCATCAGACGATAGTACTTGAACCATAAAAAGACGAATTTCATTATCAGCGGTTAGATCTTTGTCACACCCACTTTGTCGTATAATGACAAAATATTGTCTACTCACAAATTCCAAGCTCAGAAGTTCAAGAAATGATCAGAAGTGTTTGGTTGGTTGGGTATTCAATGTGTTGTTTTGAACTCGGTGTATGACTTTATTCTTCAATGGTGATCATTCTAGTTTAGTTTGGTTCTCTTTGGCATGGTCTCTATGGAAGAACAAGTATAAGTTTATGTTTGAAGGTGTTCATTCAACGGAGGATTTGCTTTGGAGTAGCCTTTACTTTTGTTAGTTGTTTTTCACATAAAAAAGAAGCTTGATTTCCCCCTTGGTGGCCGATCTCTTTACAAACCCGAGCCTATTGCTCAAGGAAGGTGCTCATGGATATTAGGCGTTATTTATGCGTTTTGAGATTGTTTTTTTATCTTCTTTTCTTGGCTATTTTCGTTTGCAGAGTGGTTTGGGCTGGAATAATAGTGTTGCGGTTTTGCCAAATTGGAGTTTGATGTTGTTCGGTGTAATCCATTAATCCAATGCTTGCTTGAGCTTAGCTTTATCCTAATTTGGAACAGTTTATTGGTAAGCTCCTAGCTTGTATACCCTTCCTTCTGTTCTTTGTTGTTTTGTTAGTTTGTGATGTAGCGGAAGGAACACGTGGATAGATAGTAGTTATCCTCAATCAAATAGGAGAACCTCGAAACCTTAACCAACCGCCATCACTCCCACTGTACCTTCGTCACAAACCCGCTTCCTTATACCCCTCAGCCATCCCCACAGCCATCTCTCCATATCTAAATTTCCTTATCAACTAACCCTAACCCTATCAATCACCCCGTTGCACCTTCCAACCACCGTGTTGCACCAAACCAAATTTATTATCACAACTTCCCGGCCAGCCATGATAAGAATGCCATGAAGAATGTCTTTTTGAAGTTCGATGTAATTGGTAACGTCTATCTAGCTGAGAGGAGGAACGCTAGGAATCAATGCTTTAAATTTCTTACTTTCACTAGTTGAAAAATGGTCAGTGACGTCGGTTCAATATTAACAATGGCGTCGGTTTTGAACCGACGCCACAGCCAGCGACGCTATTGTTTTTTAAGTTCTGGCGTCAATTTAAAAACCAACGCTATTGTTAAGTATTAGCATCGGTTTTTTTACCAACCGATGCCATTATGCTGACACTAATGTTAGGTATTAGCGTCAGCTTTTATTCCAACCGACGCCATTTTGATAATTGTATTTAACTACATGGTTCAGCGCCTATATTGATTTCGTGTCGGTTCTTAGACAAACCGACGTGATTTCATTAAATTTTTTTTAAAAAAATTTATGCTTTTTATTACATACATACCTGTAAAAATACAAGTACTCTCAAATGTTAATAAAAAAATATCGACATTGGAATATTCATAATTATAAACAATGCAAAATAATAAATATGAACAAGAATCCGATACTCAAAGAATAATTTCATGAGAACTAATAAGTTCTATCATTTCATATTCATAATGTAATATGTTATATATCCACTACAATTTCTGGACAAAGATAACAAAACTAATAACAAATGCACTCATATTCATAAAATAATCTACTTTAACATAGAAACTATCATGTGAGAAGCAAATATGTCGATCACCTCTTATATCTCGAGATCGGTGTAAGGATCGGTTCTTGCAAAAGAGTGAAATTGAAAAGATGAATACATGTGAAGAAAACCCTATCTCAGCATTTGATGATGCCTGCTTTTCTTTTCCTGTGCATGCATAAAACAATCCATTTTAAGCCAACACAAACTTTTTTCGCTCAAACTTAAATATATGCAAATAACCATGGACGAGTGAGACATAATGCAGTTGTATGTAATTCAATGCCTGAATAAATTATAGTTGGCATTCACCTTTTAAATGCAATTCATGATGTTTTGCCATGCAAAATTTCACAGCTTTTAAACAACACACATGTAGAATGACACAAGAAAAGAAAGAAACCTTAAGGAGATAAAACAAGAGAGCATTAAAGTCAGGGAACTATCTTTACCGATTAATGGACGTTAATCATGAGCAAGATCTGTCGTTCACAAATAGTAACAATAAACAAAAATTGACAGGGAAAGCGAAAGACTTATGGTATGTACCATAATGCACACAAGCCGTTCATTATTTGACAGTTAATAATGAGCTCAATTTCAAGGAAACAAACTAGACTCCAGCATCGCCATGCGCCTTCTGAAAGGCATTGCATTATGATCAACAAGAGTATAAGGCAATGTACATCAAATCATATTTAGCAGTTAGTTATTATCTAAACTGCAAGTATGAGACAAAAAAAACTGTCGCATGAACACGTGTCTATCGAAAGGGCGTTATGAGTAAGATATAAAAAGTAAGTAGTTTTAAGCAACTAGCAACATACTCTCATTCACAAGTAAGATCTATATTAGTTTGAGATAACATGAACTTAAAGCTTATTGATTTCTTGTTGACAGATAGCTATGCATAACTTAATCATCTTACAATAAAAAAATGAAGACTTCCTACTTATTAACAGTCATTCAGAATTTTTCAAGGGGTAATCTCATCAGATCAATAGCAAAAGGAAAACATAAAGCGTCATATTCAATAACCTTACTACCTTGAACTCGATCTGTTTGCAGAGATGCTTGGTATTGTTTCTCTGTAAATGAAAATTAACAAATCAAATAAATAAATATATACAAATTTCAAACCATAAAATACAGCTTGCATTTAGTGAATAGTATCCACCACTAACCTTATATCACAATCCATCTAAAAAAATCTAAAACCCTTTGACAGAAATCAGGCCAACCATGTCAATATCATAAATAAACCTAATTAAAATGAATCAAATTTACCAGAAATTGGTTTAGGAGAAGAATGAGAAGAAAAAATCTCATTAAACTATGGCTAATATCGGTAATTAAGAGGTAAAAGTTAAACTAAAATTCAAAAATCACTAGAAATCAAACCACGGAAAGTATTCGAACTGAATTAAACTAAATTCCCTTAAACTGGTGATTCTAAACACAAGAATTAGTCAAATAAAATTGAATTCAACTGAATTCCCTTAAAACTAGTGGTTCCAAACATGGCCAGAAGGAATGCAGTGATGTCAAACAAGGTTAATTGATTGAACATCAAAGAATTTACATTTACGTCCAATTTGTCATCATAACACAACTATTTTAAATTTGTTTTCTATATTTGCTATTTACTTTAGGAGAGATAACATTCTGTTATTAAAGTAGAAAAAGTGGAAGCAACTTATGTTGTAAGATTGAATCAAGAGATTAATGACTCAAATAAGGTAACTGTGTTTTTGTAGCTTCTTCTATCAATTTTTTTTTCTTCTTTGATATGGTTTTGAGTAAGCTTCATGATTAATGTTTGAGTTCTAAAATGTATAAGTTTTAGGGCTCAGGTTCTCTATAGTGAATTCAAAGTTTAGCAACAAATACAGCAAAGTGCAAATTTCTATTTTAGCAACAAATACAACAAAGTGAAAATTTCTGCAGCAGATTATAATATTCGATTTCTATCCATTTCACAAACTAATTAAAAGATTGGAGAAGTAAAACTCACCAATCAGAATTAGCTTCCAGCAAAAGGGAGTAGCACCCAAATCACAATCACCATAATCGAAACATAGCTAGCAGAAAGAGACTGATCGTTGAAAAGGAGAAACCAGTACAATATATCCGTCAAATTCACAACTAAGCAAAATTAAAAGAACGATAAGTTACAACTTCGTAATTGAATAAAGAATGAGAACAAAAACTCTCATTAAACTATGGTTAATATCAGTAATTAAGAAGTAAAAGTTAAGCTGAAATTCGAAAATCAATAGTAGTCGAACTACGGAAAGTATTCAAATGACACTATCTATGTAACAAGAATTCAACCAAACATTCGCAATCTTTTAGACATAACGGACAGCCTAATGTCCCATTTGTTCACCTCTTAAGTCAGTCTCATAACTCCCCCAAGAATAGCAACTCGGTTTCTAAGATTCCCGAATCAAACGAAGTCGCAGGGAGTAGGTAAAAAACATCCAGCAGCAATCACTATCACTATAATCTAGCCTGTTTTTTCTTATGTATTCCTTTAGAGTTTGAAAGGTTGAAATGTAGGGCCTTATTGTCCAACTTTCCTAGATTTTTAGGGAATATAAAAATAGCAATTCAATATATCAAGACATTATGTCATTTGATGTCAAATTATGATTGCTCTACAACAAGCAGATCTTAAACCTCTAAATATTTACTCCATATAAATATAATCTTTCAGTATAATTAGAATCCCATAACTGAACCAAAACACTAAATAAATTTTAAAGTAGATTCTAGTAGGGATGGTAATGGCCTAATGGGTTCGGTTTTGATGGGCATATGTCCAATGAACTAGGTTCACATCAGGGTAGGTTCTTATCAGATCTATTGTATTGTTTTCAGAAGTTTAAGATAATTAAATTCAGACAGATTTAAATTTTTTTATTGAACTAAATAGATGAGGGAAAATGTCATTTTTTAACGGGTTAGGTTGGATAATGCGATTCTATTATCATTATACCTTTTCTCAACATTCAAATTTTGAATTATAACCTTTAAAAACTCAAAACATTTAAATACCGATCTAATTACAACCTTCTGATTCAAGTTTTTCTTCATGGTATTATAATTTTAATAATGAATTCTACGAGTATCATGTAGCAAGTTATCTGATTGTAGTCTACCAAATCAGCAACCTTAATCTATAGTTTTACCATAAAATTGCTAGTCCCAGGAAAGCATTTTGTTTGTTTCTATTTGGAAAGTTCTTTTTTCTGGTTTTTTCCTCAACTAATGACATTTTCCCTCAACTAAAGTACTAAACAGTGGTCAAACAAAATATGTTAGTCACAGAATAAGTATCGAACTTTTTGCAGGTGGATGAAGAGGCAGATTCAGCTATGGTTGGGAAATTTTACTATATACGAGAACAGAGCAAACAAAGAAAATGTTTCAAAACCTAAAAGCTAAGAAAGACAAACTGAGAAACCCTAAAATTCATTATACAAATAATTGATTCAATATAACGAAATTAAGAGCAAAAAATCAAGAACCAAAACAAACTAAGAAACTGAGAAACCCTAAAAATCAATATGCATCCAATTAATTTGTACTTGTTACAATTAAGTTCATACCTGAAGAAAGTTAATGAGGAATGAGGCGAGAGACGGCGGTGGCGGTGGCAATAACGACTTGAGAACGACGAATAAATCGACGAAATAGCAGAGGATAATTTGGGTTGGGTTGGCAGAGGCGAGAGAAAAAGTGAGAAACAATTTGGGGATGAATGAAGGGATTGAAGGATGACGGTAAGATGAACAAGATTGAAGGATGATGGCAAGATGAACGGTGAGGCAGAGGATTGGGGATGAGTTGCAGTGGTAAGGTGTGAGACAGTATAGAGGAAAAAAAGGAGAGAATGATGTTTTATTTATTTGTTGAAATTGAGCAATTCCATCAGTTATTTTAATATAAATCGACGGTATTGGGAAAGAAAATAATCTCGTCGGTTAATTATTTTAAAATCGACAAGATTTCTATAGCAATACCATCGGTTATTAATATCAACCGACGGAATTGCCCTCAATACCTTATAAAAGCATTATCAGCGTTAGTTCCGTTCATAATCGATGGGAAAAGTGTGAAGCGACAAGCACTTTCTCTACTGGTGTTTAGAAGGACCAATTCAAATCCACGAAGCATTGCACAATTTTAATATGATCGCAATTGGAAGATTTAAGCTCCGTGCTTTCTCTGCTAGATATGGTAAACTCTCACTGACTAACACTGTTAATCAGGCTACAAAGACAACCCTGATAGTGAAGGAAGCTAGGATACACATCTTTCCTGCCTCATCGAGGGATTCTAGATCATATGTTAAAGTGCTCGCACCAACGATCAAAACGATTGAGCTAAAACTGAAATCGAAGGTGAAGAAAGATGAATGGACAGCCCTTTCTTGCTTTGCTTAGGTTCGAAAATCGAAGGTTATTCCTAATCTTTATACCTTGGTCTTGAATAGGAATTTTGCCATCAATTTTATTGCACCCACAAGCGGGGACCTAGTTGTGGTCTCGTTCTTCTCGGAGACATGCTAATTGGTTTTCTAGATGGTGACTACATGTCATTGCGAGACCTATTCTTCGAAGCTCTACCCTATTCGATAGATTTCATTCCCTTAGAGAGATTAAGCATTGTGGACTTATTCGGGATCCCACCGGCTATGGTCATAGAGAGTTTAGTTAAGAATACCGTGGGAGTATTAGGCAAATTGATTTCGATTGATTATAATTTCTCTAGGCCGGATCATCTAGATATGGTTTCTTGTATAAAG
Organism: Euphorbia schlechtendalii; assembly: GCA_949673415.1. NCBI lineage: Eukaryota > Viridiplantae > Streptophyta > Magnoliopsida > Malpighiales > Euphorbiaceae > Euphorbia > Euphorbia schlechtendalii. The sequence goes on along the minus strand of CATIWQ010415133.1, from coordinate 8,317 downwards.
TGTATCCCATCCGGATTGGGGAACACAGTCGTCAACCTTTCTATTAGCGACGTTAACATTGCTTAAGTCTCATTTTTCCAGTTTGCCTTCAACTGCTAAAGTGAGAAGATTTTCATTCGTTGGTGTTGCTTGTGATTGTGACCGAATATTGACACTATTCATATTCGAGATATCTGGTTCAGAAGAACTAGTGTTGCAATGAATATTAGTAGCTGTTATTTGAGTTTCTGAGTCTCCCAAGTTGTGGTATATCACCATTACAAGTCCGTAATTGTCGTTCAAAACCACTTCCTTCGAATAGTATCGAAGGCCCATTTACTATCCATCTCAAGAACGATCCTACGAAGCCCCTTTTCCTAAGCAGTTGTCAAACCATCCAAGACACCCCAAAGCTCAGCCTGAGCAACTGAGAAAACTCCTATATTGTAGCCAAACCAAAAAATCTAGCCATCATTGCTATCCCTGGCCAGCCCGTCTGATGTAGCAAAAAATTATTTCCAACCACCGAGCCATCCATATTAATCTTCACCCAACCTGAAGGCAGGCTTTGCCAGCCCACATCTAGCCACACCCGGTCCGGCCTAGAAGTTTGAAGACAATCTCCATTCCCCGAGTAAACCACAGCCAATCTCAATATATCTGCACTCACCTGGATAGCATTCTGGTTATCGTTCTCGAAGAGAAGCTTATTCCGGCACCACCAAAGGTACCAAATTGCCACCCCAATGACCAGCCCCCAAAATCAGCCCTTTGACATGGATATCCAATTTTAGATTGATGCAAAACCAATCGTAACACACGAGGGAGCAAAATTCATTGAATTTATCATTATCAACAAGATTCAGCCAGACAAACCTTGCAAACGGACAGTCTCGAGTAACATGCAGAAGTTTTCCTCCCAAATTCCACATATGCTTTAAACAACGCTTTCCACAAGATGACATCCTCTTCTCTCAACATTAGTAAAGAGATGGCCATGAAAGCAAAGCCATAAGAAGACTACAATTCGCTCTGGACCTTTCCAAACCCAAAAAAATTTCCAATCCCTTTCATTCATGTCAAAATCCATACCGAGCTGCTGGGAATAAGCTGATGTAACCGAGAAAATTCCATTCTATGACCCATTCTAATAGCAGACGTCACTACTAGGTCCCGCGCACAGGACCTTATGGGCAGCTAATTGGAGAAGGTAGGAATAAGGCAGCAAACCCTCTAAGCGGTTCCAGCACCAGTTCCAGTTGCTATCTACTAAATCAGGGACCCTCAAAGCCAATTGCTCTTGCAATAGAGGGGCTAGAGCTAGATTGCTAAGTAAGCCCAAGTCCCCCATCCATGCATCACTCCAAAAACAAACCGTGTTGCCATTAAGGGGATTCCACTTTAAGCCCAAGATAACTTCCTCCTTAACACGCACAACAACCCGCCATAGTTTGGATGCCTGTTGCCTTTCCCAAATAGAGGCTAAAGTAAAGTTAGATTGTCCGTACTTAGCCAAAAATGACCCGGGCCCAAAGAGAGCCAGTATTCGCTGTCAAATCGAATCCCACCTTCTTAAGGAAAGATGTTTTCATCACCTTCGGACAACGCATGCCCTGCCCACCTTCATGCAGCGGTTTACAAATCTCCTTCCAATTAATGTGGTTATTTTGACAATTCCCGGAGCTATCCCAAATTAACCTCCGAATCAGTTCCTCGATCTTAACACACGCTGTTGTTGGCAGCCTAGTAGGCTGCATATGATAATACAGGTAGCAGACAGAACTAGTTTAGCAAGAGTGACCCTCCTCGCCAACGATAACGTCTTCGCTTGAAACCTGGTAATGCGGCATATAATTTTATCAATCAACGGGCTATACGAATCATGACCAACTCTACTTGCGAGAAGCCAGACACCAAGATACGTGCCCAAAGAGGTTTCCACCTTAAATCCCATGGAGCTCAAAATCTCCCTACCAACTGAGGAATGCACATTGGCATAGAAAACCATGCTCGAATTTTGCTAGCTGAATTTCACCCTAGAGAAAACACAAAAATACTCAAGAACCTCCTTGATACACCAAGCTTTGTTCAAATTTACCGAGGAAAATAATAAGAGGTCGTTGGTAAAGAAAAGGTGAGATATAGGGGACACCGCCTTTTCATAACAATCGGTTTCCAAAGATTTAGGCCTGATGAGCGGTCAATACAGTGGGCTAGCCATTCCATGCGAAGGATAAAAAGATATGGGGATACAGGATCGCCTTGGTGGAAGCCCCGAGTAAGCCTAAACCTTTCAGTTGGGACACCATTCCCCAGAACTTGGATATAGACTCCTTTAACACAATAAATAATAACCTTGACCATGTTGGTGGGAAAGCCAATATCCATGTATCTTCAATAAAATCCAATTAAATCAATCTTCATAGCCATCCAACCATACCTTCTCTTGTTCAACCTCATTGAGTGCATAATCACTTGAGCTATAAGGATGTTATTCGTGATATGCCGCCCAGGGACAAAACTAGTTTGGTTAGGAAGGACTAGCTTCACCATAAAATATTTCAATCGGTTGGTAATGACTTTCGTTATGATCTTGAAAAGCACCGTACAAAGGCTAATTAGGCGAAAGTCTCCAAACCTTTGCGGGTCCACCTTCTTCGCTATGAGGACAAGCTCCGTACGGTTAACATGTCATCAATAACCACATTCTGAAAAACTCTATAGACGTAGTCACAAGTTTATGAACCAACAATATACCAAAACTTTTGGTAAAAACTCGCCTGAAACCCATCGTGTCCTGGGGCTTTCCACGGATAAATTTGGAAAAGAGCAACTCGGATTTCATCATCAATAACCAGCCTCTGAATTTCACTGATTTCACCCTCCTCCAGCCTCGGGAAACATCCTCGAAAGTGGTCATTAATGCCCCTTGAGCTGCTACCCGAATCAACAGCGCTTCCGCCTAAGTTGTTGCCTGCATCTAGGGAATATAAATTCTCATAAAAGTTGACAGCCCCCAACCTCATAGATGTATCATCCCTACTCCACCCATCCTCTATAAAGATACCGCCAATGATGTTTCTCCACCTCCGAGCTTTAACGAGGTTGTGAAAGAACTTCGTATTCCTATCTCCAAAACAAATTCGATCCCTCTTTGACTTTTATCGCCACATATCCTCCTCTTGAGTAAGGACCATTTTTCATTCCACTACTATTTCTTTCTCGAGATTAAAAAGGAAGTTAGACCTTCGAGTTTCGAGAGCACATTGAATCCCCTGAAGACGGCTCTCAATCTTCCTTTTTGGGTTAAAGGGGTTACCAAACACCGTTCTATTCTACTCCCTTAGCACCACCGCCATATTCTGGAGACCAAAGCAAACATTATGGTCGATGCCCCAAGAGCTAGAGACTACATCATTTAGACCTTCATGTGACATTTAGGCCTTGAAAATTTTAAATGGTTTGCTCTCAATATATCCTCAGCATATCTACAGCCAATAGAGATTAGGAGCGGGTAGTGGTCGAGCCAACCCTGGCCAAGTGATGCACCACCAATTAGTCAAAATAATTGGCCCACTTTACATTACACAAGACTCGATCGGGTCACTCCAAAAGCAGCCCACTCCTCCATGTGAACCAAGGACTCGTGAAGCCTAAGTTAACTAGATCATTTGTTATATAAAAGAGAAGAACTTACTGCATGCTCGAACTGAACCCCTCTGTTACCATTGCATTTAGACATAGAAACCACGATGTTAAACTCCCCAGAGATCACCCACCTCCCATCCATGGCTAGCGTAATTCGACTTAGATGACTCCACAACGATATCCTGGCTACATGTTAAGGGGTTCCATAAACAGCCGTGAAAAAACTTAGAGGCTCTGCTCCTCTCCTAATCGCCATGTGAACAAATTACATACAATTCTTAGTAATATCGATATTAATTCAATTCCACCAAAGCACCCAGATTCCCCCTTAAAACCCATTTGCTTCTACCCGATGCTAGCACTCAAAACCAATACGGTTAATACCTTATTAGCCACTTCTCCACTAACCCGAGGTTCAACCAACACAACTACAAGTTGTTTATACTTATCAACTAAGTCACATAAAATGCGAATCGAATCCTCACCACTCGCTCCTTAGATATTCCAAACTAAGAACTTTAAATCCATAAAAAAATAAACAGACAGAAACACTCACCAAAAAACCCCGCACTTTTGAAACTATGAAGAATTCCCCATAACCAAGACCTCCGAGTCTAATCTGTCCTCCTCAAAGATTCCCTTGTCTTTTCCTCTAGAAGCGCTTTTAAAGACTTCTTATTCTCCTTCATATTTTTTTCTTTCTTCAGTAGAATTACACCTGGGGTAGCCCTCCTCTTCTTATCCGGGCCCGTCCTAGAGAACGATGTGCCCTCCTTAGAGAGTTTAGGAATAGGACTTTTCCCCTCAGCATAGAACACCATCTCACAACTCTTTTCATAATCCATTACCACCACTATATGGTCATCACTCAAAAGCCCAAAAGTCAATTTAATAACCAGCCTCACTGGAACACGGTTCTTAATCTTATCACCACTACTAGCATCAATATATCCCTCACCCGTAGGTTGCTCAACTCCCACTTCCATGTCATTCACCCCCTCTCGTAAGATAATCGTAAGCATATTTGAAGTATCCCACCATGCAGCCAAGACGTCACTTGATACCGAGTCACAAACTTCAACTCCCAACAATGTACTGCTCTTATTACCCTCACCTGTATCCATAACCATCATACTCGTGTTCCCATCAACCACAATAGCTTCTATCCTCTTATCTTCCTCCACCGTACCCACATCATCAACCAAGGCTACAAACCGGTAACCTTTTCAGCCTGATATATCCCCCTTAAAAAGAATTCTCCGTCGCACCCCTCCTTACCTCTTCTACTAAAGAAATTCTCCTCAGATTTTTCCTAAGGACTTGCATCCAGTCCCCATACTTTTGGCTTGACTCCCCTGAACTTCCTCCTGCACTATTTTACCTCGCCTGCACCGCGCTAATTTCTGTACTCACTACCATGGTCTCAACTGTCTCCCCCTTCTATTTCCCCTCCCGGAAGCTCTCTTTGAGGTGACCATAGCGACCACACGTGAAACAAATATCAGGCAAACCTTCACATTCAATCAGCTATAGTTTACCTTTAATATTAATACTAGAAACTAAAGGTTCCGGAGGATAAGATTAAAAGCCATGTGAGCATACCTCCACCGAGAGCTAGTTTCTGTATTTCTATCGATCCAAATTACTTCCCCGACCACACTACCAACAACCCTCAAGATCCCATGTAAATAATATTGCACCGGTAGGTTAGGTAACTTTATCCATTAAACAAGCAATTAGACATTGCACTTTGATAATTCAAACTCACGATTCCAAAGTTGAACGACAATATAGTACCCAAAGATCATCCAGGGCCCATTGATAGTAGCCTTGTCCATGTAACCAAAATGAATTATTAAAATACCAAATCCCACGTAAGCCATCGTAAAAACTCCTATTGGCCTTTACATTCTCATCTATTATGCATGGAGGAGACGACAGCCAATTATCCTACCAAGAAGCTTGACAAAGATAATCTGCTTCATGTTATCAGCCACAACCCCATGCTCTCTATCGGAGAAAATGATCGATGGAACCTCCACAATTATCAAAAAACTGAAATTGTCATCTAAGAAGGCAGCATCAAAGCTCCTAACAACCTCCGTACCACCAACTCTTCCTCCTAGCAGAGTCTGTTTAAAAGTTGGGGGAAACCTACCCAATCGTTCCCCCCACTGTCATCGTCTTCCATACCGTAACCTTGAGAAGAGGAAAGAAGTAAGCAAGCAAGAGCAGCCTGCAAAAAAGGGGCGCCAGAGGTGTGCCGGAGTAGGCTACTCGGAGAAAATCAGTGCACGTGCAAAAACTCTAGTGAAACCTCGAAAGACTTGGTAATCTATATATTTTTTTATTTCTAAGAAATCTTTAGAGAAGTATTTATATGATTTTCTCTCAATTAGTCGTGCTTTAAAATGAGGAAGTTGAGATCGCGCTTACAAAAATAATATAATTTTAGTATCGATTAAATTTTTTGAATTTTAATCATCATGAAAATATTGATTTTTAGGAACGAAAACATTTTTTCGAGGCCGTTTTCTTATTTCGTAATAAAAAGGATAATGCTAAAAACCAACACCATATCGCGAGGCGTCATGGAAGCATCTATCCAGCCAAGTCCCTAGGTGGGTGCCTAGTTATAATCCCCATGGTTGCACTTCGACGCACCATGGCAATCTGATTGGTACTAGTGGTGTAAAAAGTTTGGAAAATACAAAATTAAGTTTCGTGAAAGAATTTTTCATAATTTTTTTAGAAGCACAAGAAAAAATGTGGCCTGGTGCCCGTTAGAGATTTTCCCAAATAATTTTTAAGAATCAAGAATTTTAGAAAAATAAGTTGGGTGAATATGAAACTTGAAATTTTAACATTTTTCACCACGTATAAAAATAAAATTTGGATGTAAATTTTCAAGATGCATCGGACGATAGTACTTGAACCCTAAAAAGACATCTTCCATTATCATCAATTAGATCTTGCTCACACCCACTTTGTCGTATAATGTCAAAATATCTTCTACTCACAAATTCCAAGCTCAGAAGTTCAAGAAATGATCATAAGTGTTTGGTTGGTTGGGTATTCAATGTGTTGTTTTGAACTTGGTGTATGACTTTATTCTTCAATGGTGATCATTCTACTTTAGTTTGGTTCTCTTTGGCATGGTCTCTATGGAGTAGCCTCTACTTTTGTTAGTTATTTTTTAAATCAAAAAGAATGTTGATTTCCCCCTTAATGGCCGATCTCTTTACAAACCCGAGTCTATTGCTCAAGGAAGGTGCTCATGGATATTAGTCGTTATTTTTTGTTAATTTTTTTATCTTCTTTTCTTGGCTATTTTCGTTTGCAGAGTGGTTTGGCTGGAATAATAGTGTTGCGGTTTTGCCAAATTGGAGTTTGATGCTGTTCGGTGTAATCCATTAATTTAATGCCTGTTCGGTTTTGCCAAATTTTTTTAGCTTCATCCTAATTTCGAACAATTTATTGCAAGGCTTCTAGCTTGTATACCCTTCCTTATGTTCTTTGTTGTTTGGTTAGTTTGTGATGTAGCGGAAGGAATGCGTGGATCGATAGCAATTATCCTCAATCAAATAGGAGAACCTTGAAACCTTAGCCAACCACCATCACTCCCACCGTATCTTCATCACAAACCCACTTCCTTATACCCCTCAGCCATCCCCACAGCCATCTCTCCATAGCCAAATTTCCTTATCAGCTAACCCTAACCCTATAAATCACCCCGTTGCACCTTCCAGCCATAGTGTTGCACCAAACCAAATTTATTTTCACAACTTCCCATTCAGCCATGATAAGAAAGCCATGAAGAATGTATTTTTGAAGTTCGATGTAATTGGGTAGCATCTATGTAGCTAAAAGGAGAAATGCTAGGAATCAATGCTTTGGATTTCTTACTTTAGAAGGATCATTCCGATCCACGAAGCCTTGCATCGTTTGAATATGATCGCAATTGGAAGATTTAAGCTCCGCGCTTTCTCTGCTAGATATGGCAAGCGCTCATTGACTAACACTGTTAATCAACCCATGAAGATATCCCTGACAGTGAAGGAAGCTAGGAAACGCATCTTTTTTGCCTCACCAAGGGATTCTAGATCATATGCTGAAGTGGTCGCAATGACGATCAAAATGATTGAGCTAAAATTGAAATCGGAGGTGAAGAAAGCCTAATGGATGTTCGCAAGGTTTCGACTTTAATAACACCTAGGATTTTTTATTTAATAATGAAGCCAAAAACCTTGTCTCCCACTTTCCTACCGATAAAATATAAGTTCAAAATACGAGCAGGTGTTGTCAATACCGCTTATTTAAATAGAAAAATGGTGACCACTGCAAGTATATAGTTACGATGTAGTTTTATAAGATATCGATCCCACAGGGAAGGACTAGCTCTAAAGATCAACAAGAAAAACCGAATAAAGAAAATAAAATAATTTTTGATTTTAGTTGGGAGGATTAGAATGAAGAATGGATAGATATATGTATGGAAGACTAGAGATTCTAAATATATAGAGTTTTCTAACGAAATAAGTATATCAAAGAAAACATGCAAGTTCAACAAAGTTATTACTTCACTAGACTAATTTAACATAATAAATTCTAAACATTCAGATATTCAATGATTCACCGTAGAGCAACACATGAAATGACTTTTCTAAATCTAGTGCAAATGAATTAAGAC
>CATIWQ010415086.1:0-16637 GCA_949673415.1 Euphorbia schlechtendalii | reverse complement strand
AAAAGACAATCAAATGTTACTATAGGGTTCTATGCCAACATTTTTTACCATGTCGCAAAAAATGACCAAAAGTGTCGGTATAGGGAGCTATAGCCACATTGCACTTCCCGACTCTTTTTTTTTGGCAAAAGTGTAGGCATTTCTCCTAAGCCAACACATTTTTGCTTTTACATGACACTTTTTCGGTGTTGGCAGATCCAATATATGGTGTAGGGTAAAGATCTTCTGAATTGACTTATTGGTAAATTCTACTATCCCGTTGGCTTGAGGTTTGTAAGGTGATGGTTGGTGATGCTTAATATCGTAATTCCCTATCATTTTTTCTATTGCTCCTTGAAATTGGACCTCATTATCAGAGACGATATGGTGAGGCATCCTGTATCATGCAAAGATGTGCTTTTCTATGAACTTGGCCATTTTCTTGACAATGATATTGGTGTAGGATTCGGTTTCCACCCATTTTGAGAAGTAATCTACTGCAATCACAATAAACTTGTGTCCGTTGGTGGAAGAAGGCCGAATATCCCCAATTATATCCATCCCCCATGTCGAGAATGGCCAAGGAGTAGATAAGTGATGAAGTTCTACCGGAGGTAAGTGACTGATATCTCCATATATTTCATAGGCATGGCATTTCTTTACTTCGTCGACACAATCCACTACCATGATTGTCCCAAAGTAGCCTTGCCGCTAGATTTTCTTGGCTATTGCCCCCCCTTTCATGTGAGGGCCATAGTCACCGGTGTGCATTCGCCTGATCACTAGGAAGGCTTCTTTCTCTATAAGATAATGTAATAATAAGTCTTCATTATTTCTCTTGAATAAATCATCGTCAAACAATCTGAAACTCATTGAAATTTTACTAAAAGAACCAACTTAAGCCTCATGTGGCCTGCATTATTAGAATATCAGATTCAGAGTTGATTTGTAAGGTCATTCCTATGCAGTGCAGAACCAGGGGTGGCGGAGGTTGGCGAACGCCTCTCGTGGTTGCTGGGAAATTAGCTCCACCACATTGCTTTGCCACCCTTAATTGCATAAATTGTGAAGTTTGCCTCCCTTAGGTACTGACTTTATATGGTGAGAGAGATACGCTATTGTTTTGGATGCCATGGAAGAAGATAAGAACATTGCTCTTAACCTGTTTTGGCTATCCAGAAAATAAGTTATAATTTTCAATTATTTTTATTACCTTAGGTTTTAGGTGAAATGAGCCCACAAATTTTATGGCTTCACAGTTGGCCTAACACCATTTGTAACACATTTTATTGTAGTATATGTCTAAATTGTAACTTATGATCACATAAAAAAGTTGTAGATAAGTATAATGTGAATGATACATAGATATATTATTATTATTATTATTATTATTATTATTATTATTATTATTATTATTTTTAGTATTATTGTTTGAAAAGAGTTTCTAGGCATAGAAAATAAAGTAAATAATGAGAAAGTAAAGTAAACATTAATTATAAAAAAGAAACTTTCGCACGTTTATTAGCAAGACTATCTTATGGAAAAACAAATGTTGTGAAAAGAAAAAATATTATGTAGGAAAATAAAATACTTTTTTGTCTTTGACTATACCATTGTAAAATATTTTTTATGGTGGTGGTGGAGGATGTGTTGGGGGTGGCGGGGTGGAGGAAGTGGTCATAGTGGTGGTAGTGAGTGGAAGAAGTGGGAGTAAGGATGGAGGAAGTGAGTGGTGGAGTTGAGAAATTGATGGTAGTGGCGAGGTAGTAATGATGGTGGTGGGGTGGAGAAAGTTGTGGATGTGTTGGTGTTAGTGTAAGAAGTGGTGGTGGTAACGGTGTAGGAGGTGATTTGAGATGATTGAGGAAGGGAAAAAGTTTTCTCATCCTTTTTATAGGAATATTTTCTTGTTGACTTGCATAATATTTTTCGTCGATCATTTTTTCATGTCAAAATGTTGGAAAGTTTAGAAAATATATTCATACTCAAAATTCTTTTATGATTAACCAGGGCCTTATAATATGGTTAAATTTCTCGTTTGAGACAAATAAATTGAACTTTACCCTTAAAGATTCTAAAGAAATAGGAGAGATAAATTATTGTTGTTAGTAATTAATTTCTTTAGCATTATATTATTTTGTCATAAATGGAGGAGGGTGAAATTTTAGTGAGAATTTTATTGGAATAGAGTGAATGAAACAATGTTCTCTATTTAGTATTACGATTAGTGGCGGAATAAAGGGGTGACGGAGGTCGGCGGCCGCCTCCCTTGGTTGCAAAGAAATTATCTCCACAATGTTTCTTTTCCACCCTTAATTGCATTAATTTTGATGTTTCCCTCCTAAGAGCATCTCCAACACTACACCAAACTTTTTCTCCAAGCATTCGCTTGATATTTCCACTTTAAAACAATATACTTTTATTTTATTACATTCTATAATCTCCTCCTCCTCCTCCTCATCATCATCATCCCTTAAGTTTACCACTACATAATCAATCAAATAAAAAAAAGTAAAAAAAAAAAAACAATAAAATAATATATGAAGTTGCTACAATCCAACTTCAAAGATGAAGTTGCAATGTAACAACTATATAATTTATTTCAAAGGATAAAGCGTCATTGGCATTTCATCCCATCTCCAACCCCACATTTGAAGTGGAGTTGGAGTTGGAGATGTCCTCAGATATGGACTTTAAATGGTGAAAGAGATGCTATTATTTTAGATGCATGGAAGATGATAATAAAATTCATTTTAATCTATTTATCCTTTCTAGAGAAAGGAGGAGAAACTATTTTTTCAAAATCGGTTATAATTTTCAATTATTTTTTATTACCTTGGGCTTTACGTGAAATGACCCCTCAAATTTTATGACTTCGCAGTTGGCCTAACACCAATTTTTCAACTCATATTATTTGTAGCATGTCTAAATTTTAATTTATAATTAATTTAATTTACAACACATACTGATAGATCACAGAAAAATAAATTATAGAAAATAGTTATAATGTGAATGATATAAAGATATATGATGATGATGAAGAAGAAGGAGGAAAGTCTTATTAAATAAGATGAGAAGCAACAACAACCCATAATTAAAGGTGAATAATGATGATGATGATGATGATGATGATGATGATGATGATGATGAAGGAGGAGGAAAGCCTTAATAAATACGATGAGAAGCAACAACGACGTTAATCAAAGGTGAACAAATATTATATCAAATGCCTCTACTAGTTGAAGAATCATATGCCTTAATTAACTAGTGGGCATTTTGATTCGTAGACGTATAGAAAACACGATCAAAGAGTTCAAAATTGCCTTTCAATCCTCTAAAATAGACCCTAGCGGAGCTAGAAACAAAGAAGAATTATTTAAAGTATTAACTATTGCTAGAACATCCATCTCGGGGACAACATTGACAAAATAATTATCCTTGATCCAACTGAGAACCTCACTGCAATTCATATTTTTAGCAACACAGAAGTAACGATCTAGCGCTAAGACCTTACCAAGGTGATCACAGACGATGCAAACATAACCCAACCTTCCCATTCTTGAAAACATTAACATCTATGTTTACCTTAATCCAATTTGATAGGCTACTTCACTTGCTCTCACTATGCCCCAAAGGCTTGGCTTCCACTCTATTAGCCGCTTTCCACTCACTTCAGAAAACCAACCCATGTTTAGTGATTTGCGGGGGGAATTCTGAACTTTAATTCCATACCCGAATTGCTCATATTATTATGATAATTATTATTAGTGTTATTTATACATATTAATTTTATTAATATTTTTGTTGATGTTTTGACTAGTTTTTAGGTGTGGTTAAGATTTCTAAAATAAACGAAAAAGAGTATGTTTTGAGTTTGACTATATTAATAAAAATAGAGACACGTATATGTTTTACTAATAGATTACTTAAAAAGAGGCGAACTACAACGTCTACCACATTTTGTTTCAATTTACTGCAATTTTCTTTAAACTCGGTTCTTTTATCCTTCAGTTTTGTTTCAGAGCTCATGACATAATCGATGATGTACTAAATACGTTTATAAATGTGTATTTATTGTCACCAAAAATCCAATTTCATTATCCTAGAATAAAACAATTTACACCCAAATTCTTTGCTTTTTTTTTATATCTAAATAAGTCACAAGTATTCGAATTCAATATATAATATTTGAAATATAATTAAAATAAAAAACCAAATTAATAAAACCGCTATGTGTATAACATCAGTTTCTTAAGAAGTAAATCATTTTTTTTGTTTATCTCATTTTTTCAAACAACTTATGTGATCAAGCTTTTATTTTATTTTCCCGCGTTTACAATCAATTGACTTACGATTCGAGCTTTTGCATATGATAATAACTCGTAATAATATAATAATGAAATTGAATACGTTATAAAACTAAACTGGCAGATTTTGGCATATGTTAAACAACCCTGTATTATATACGGAATTGACAGATTTTTCTTTTCTTTTCTATGATTACAATAATTAAGTTGAATTGCAATGATTTACTCCCTCCATTTTTTAAGTGTTACTTTAGAGCTATTTATTAAAACCAATTAAATATTTAATATACCAATGAAATATTTTATTTTTCCTTCATGGATTTCTCTTTCTTATTTCTAAGGTTATAATTTCATCAATATTTAATTTTTTTCTTAATTAATACAATGCTATATTAGGAAAATTTTTTTGTAACAGTTTTATTGATAATCTAAATTGATACTTTAAAAGAACAAAAATAAAAAACCTAAAAGAACACATAAAAATAACAGGAGAGAGTACTATATATACAATATCTTTTTAAAGAAGCTCGTTTCCTTTACATGAAATAAGTTGACCGGTTAATACCACAAGAAACAAATGAATAACAAATTCATAGCATAAGCATAAATAATATATTACATATTCTGTATATCACAGAGAACAAATTGGCAAACTGGTCTGTACCACAAGGCTGCTAAAATGTTTGAATTAAATGGTGCAATATATATTAATTAATTTTCTATTTAAACTTTTCTTTAAATGCAAAAATACACACATAAAATATTGATTATGTCATTAATTTGAATTGTTTAAGCCTAAGTTGATAGTAAAGTTGAAGTTATTATTTTTTATTTAAATTTAGTTGTTAGTAAGTCACATAATTTAAAACATATCAATGAATTAAATTTAATAGAGGGTACATTCACATAATTCTAGGTAACACGTTGTCATTGGTTACGTCACACATTTCATTTGCAATTTGACGTTACCATAGTCACACAGTAACACCATACGTATTTCATCCAATGAAAAGGTGGATAAATGGCAAATTCTAATGTAAAATGTCACAACTCACGAGTGTTTATATAATGATCATGGATTAATGATGTGGATTTTGGTCCCATAATTAAGATCTTGACATGTGTGTTGAGTTTTAATTATTTGGACCCCACAAATACACATGTCAAAATTCTAATGTTGGGATCAAAATACACCTCATTGGTCCAGGACCATTGTATAAATTCCTCTCAAGTCACATGCTCTCTCTATAAAAAAAGAAGTTTTCTTGTGATTGCCAAACACCCATTCTCCTTTGCAACTTTCACATCAATCTCAGTTTATTGATGGTAGCATCTCTGAGTTGCAACCATAAACTCAGATCAGCGATTTACCATAATCTTCTCGCAGGTAAGATGTCTCTTTCTTATAATTTTAATATTTCTTGTTCTTGCCGTCACTAATGGAAGATCCAGCACTAAATTTATTTGTAAAATATCCTAAATAATTAATATTTGATTAGATATTATCTTCCCACAGTTAAATGATATATGGTTGGTATTTTGATTTATAAAGTGATCACTCTTATTGCGAAATAGATGACTGTTCTGCATCTTCTTTTAGTTTGTGCTTGACTATAGATCTGATGTTTTTATAATTATTTTTCAGGAATTTGATTTTAATCTGTATGTAAGTTTAGGTTGATTTTGTGATGCAAAATAAATAAAATCCTGAACCAATCATTTCGGTGTCGCCATTCCTCTTTGTATCGTCTAGTGGAGTCTCATAGTCAAAGGCTGAGGCTCAGTTAGTTCGCTTCGGTAAATGAAAAACTAATTAAAATATATCTTAAACATATCCATGGGATGAATTGAGAACAAAAGGAACTCCGCCTCGTTAATTTATATACCCATTTTATTGATTATATTTCTAATACAATTGTAATTGTTTTCTTGTAATTAGGTCTAAATGGAACGTAACACCTCAGATGATTGCTCTTAGAACTCGCGACAGTAATAGGGTTTCAAGGCATGGATCAAGCCGCTCAACCTAACACATTAAGTCATTAAGGAGTTGCTTTGGTATTCTATTTCATCACCAAACAAAAAATATGAATTTTGAAGATTTTGCAAGAGTCTTATGAGCCTTGTACTTGTTGAATAAACTTAAATGTCATATGAAAATTAAGAGTTTGTTCATGGATTTACAAGTTCATGAATTTATCATTATTATGGTTCATGGATTTGGTTGGTTCATGAATTTAGTTGATACATGTATTCCATTGAAGAGTCATGTTATTTTGAAGAGTTGCAATGTTTCATGAGTAGTCACTTAGTTTAATATAAATAGCATATGTAATTGAAGTTTTATGATATGGAAAATAACAAGTAATACAAAAAAAGTGTGACTTACAAAGAGAAAATCTTGTTGATTGCCTAGCTTGTCTCGAGTGTTAGCATGTGAGTTTACAAATTGGTATCAGAACCGATGGCGAATGTAATGGGTCAGTTACCATTGCCTCGATTGATGAAGGGAAACAATGAGAATTGGAGCATTCAAATGAAAGCTCTTCTCGGATCTCAAGATGCTTGGGAAAGTGTCGAGACTGGTTTTGTAGAACCCGAATCTACTATTGCATATTCAGCAGCTCAACTCAAGACATTGAAAGAAACACGATCGAAGGATAAAAAGGCATTGTATATGTTGTTTAGAGCAGTTGACGAATCAGGCTTTGAGAAGATTGCAATCGCAACCACTTCAAAAGAAGCGTGGGACATTTTGGCGAGTGTGTATAGAGGAGACAATCGAGTAAAACAAGTTCGCTTGTAAACTCTTCGTGGTGAATTGGAAAGTATGAAGATGAAGGAGTCAGAAGGAGTATCTGACTATGTCACGCGTGTCCAAACTGTGGCAAACCAATCCAAACGAAACGGTGAAGATTTAACAGATGTGCTAGTTGTGGAGAAAATCTTGAGATCGCTAACTAATAATTTCGAGAATGTCGTATGTGCCATTGAAGAGTCAAAGGACCTAGCAACGCTAACAGTTGATGAGCTTGCTGGTTCTCTTGAGGAATACGAGCATCGTAAGAAGAAGAGGAAGGAGGAGATACTTGAGCAAGCACCTCATACTAAGGCGTCCATCAAAGATGAAAAGGTACTCTACTCTCAAAATTCTCAAGATAGAGGGTGAGGTAGTGGAGGATGAGGAAATGGTCGTGGTGGTAGAGGTTGTGGTCAAGAAGGGAATTATGAGAACAATGGGCAATCAAGCCAACAAAATTGGCGAGGAAGAGGACTAGATCGTGAATGAGGCGGTTGGTCAAATTATTCTGATATTGAATGCTATAAATGTCACAAATTTGGCCACTATGCGAAAGATTGCAATTCCAAAAGATGTTACAATTGTGGCAAGATGGGACATTTTGCAAAAGAATGTAAAGTCGAGAAAATGGTTGAAGAGACAACCAATTTAGCCACAGAAGATGAAGTGAAAGATGGTTTTCTCATGATGACTCACACTGAAGTCAACACTGACAACGACTCAGTATGGTACCTTGACTCAGGTGCAAGCAACCACATGTGCGGAAACAAGCATTTATTCAAGGAGATGTGAAAAGTTGAAGATAGACATGTCTCTTTTGGAGATACGTCAAAGGTCAAGATCAAAGGCCTAGGTAAAATTTGGTACTTACAAAACGATGGCTTGATGGGGTCAATCCAAGATGTGTATTACATACCTGATTTGAAGATAAATATTTTGAGTATGGGGCAACTCATGGAGAAAGGTTATTCGGTACTTATGAAGGAACGTGTGTAGCACTTGAAGGATAAGCAAGGACGTTTAGTTGCACAAGTTGAGATGGGGAGGAATTGCATGTACAAGCTGAATTTAAGAAGCATACAAGAAGAATGTTTGCAAGTCAATATAGAAGACAAGGCATCATTTTAGCATTTTCGTTTTGGTCACCTACATCATGGTGGTCTAAATGAATTAGCAAAGAAGAATATAGTGCATGGGCTACCTGATATGGACTATAAGGGAAAGTTTTGTGAAGAATGTGTTCTTGGTAAGCATACAAGAACCTCATCTCAAAAGAAGGCTGAATATCAGGCGAAGCAACCTCTCGAACTAATTCATACTGACATATGTGGGCTAATTACCCCTGAATCTTTCAGTGGCAAAAGGTACTTTATTTCTTTCATTGATGATTTTTCACGAAAGACTTGGGTGTATTTTTTGAAAGAAAAATCCAAGGCGTTCGAGATGTTCAAAAAATTTAAAGTAATGGTAGAAAAGGCAACAAGTAGACACATCAAAGCTGTGGGGTCTGATAGAGGTGGTGAGTATACCTCGATAGCTTTTATGAAATATTGTGAAGAGTAAGGCATAAGGAGATTTCTTACCGCACCATATACTCCTCAACAAAATAGTTTGGCTGAGAGAAAAAACTGAACCATTCTCAATATGGTTAGATAGATGCTAAAGAGTAAGAAGATGCCGAAGGAATTTTGGGAAGAAGCGGTACAATGCGCCATTTATGTACAAAATCGGTGTCCACATTCAAAGTTAATTGATCAAACACCACAGGAGGCATGGAGTGGACAAAAGCTAATAGTTTCTCACTTCAAAATATTCGGTAGTGTTGCTTATGCACATGTTCCAGATCAGCAAAGAACGAAGCTCGAAGATAAAAGCAAAAGATATATTTTTATTGGGTATGATGAGAAAACAAAAGGGTACAAGCTACTTGATTCAATGAGTAAGAAGGTCGTGGTGAGTCCTGATGTACGAGTCGATGAAGCAAGCGAGTGGGATTGGAATAAGTCAACAGAGATGAAGGGATGAATGATGGAAGAAACATTTAAGTTTAAGGGGGAGTTTTGTTGAATAAACTTAAATGTCATATGAAAATTAAGAGTTTGTTTATGGATTTACAAGTTCATGAATTTGTCATTATTATGGTTCATGGATTTGGTTGGTTCATGAATTAGTTAATACATGTATTCCATTGAAGAGTCATGTTGTTTCGAAGAGTTGTAATGTTTCATGAGTAGTCACTTAGTTTAATATAAATAGCATATGTAATTGAAGTTTTATGATATGAAAAATAACAAGTAATACAAAAAAAGTGACTTACAAAGAGAAATTCGTGTTGATTGCCTAGCTTTTCTCGAGTGTTAGCCTGTGAGTTTACAGTACTTAATGCGTATATTTTGCAGAGAACAAGAATTCAAGGGAATCGGATTGGTACGGGATATTCCTTGATGAAGCGGTTCGGAAACAATATAGAAAGCTTGATGATAATGCCTTTAAGTGGAGTCTTTTATGTATATGAGCAGAAGTGAAGGATGGCTAAAGCTCCTGCAGAAAACCAGGAGGGATTCAGAGTCTTTCATAAAAACCAGTAGTTAACTCAAGAATCGAAAGCCTAATGAACAAATACAAAGAAGAATTCATACGCTGGAATGTCATGTCAGCAACGAAATGCTATACTTTTATTTCTGTGAGATTCGTCTGCTGCTCCTTCTGTGTTATCGATCATTTGTAGCCTTTGGCTGAAATAATTCAGAGTGATTTGGTCATTTGGTGGAATGTGGACACAGCTATCACTTCGACTGCATCAACCAATGGCTATTTACAAATAACTAGTTCATTGATGATCATTACAACAATCAAGCACAATGTTGTCTCTTGTTTGTTGTGTATATGTATGTATCTAGGTTTTATGATACATTTAGTTATCATTGCTACCTCCAGCTAATGTGTGAAATTAGTCGGATCAACAATTTACCATATAAAATATCTTATTCACTATAACCGATTATAGGAGTCATAAATGGTTCAAAACCATGCTATGCCATCTCAGTTTTGAATTCGATTTGTCCCATATATATATGACTTGCATTTGTTAGTTTCAATAAGATTTGAGTACTAAGATACTGATATTTAATGGATTTCTTTTTTTTTTTTCATATAGAAAATAATTAATATTTATTTTAATAGCATTGTTCATAGTTTTTTATCAAGAGGAAATGGTCCAAGAAAACCAACAACCCAAATTACAAAATTAAAAATATAACATAAAAGGATGCTCACTAGAATAAAAAAACAATCACAAAAGCTAGGGAAAGTAACAGTTGTAACATGAGACCTTAACTGCAAAAGTTCAAAGTAATTTTTCGAAAGGTCAATCATTATCTATGGCTGGAAGAGTAGCATTCGTTGCATCCTAAAACTTATTCATTATTTGCGGGGCGAATTCTAACATTTAAACGGCCCCGGGCGAAATGAATTTAGGAAACACTTTTATTAAAAAAACTTAACTAAAATTAAAATATATTCTAGAAAAATGTATTAAGCAAAAACTATTTAATTTTTTTTATTTTATTTTAATGATCCAAAATTTCCATCTTGAATAAATTTACGTAGTTTTCAAAACTTTGTACAGATACATGTAGTAATAATAAAAGAAAATATGGGGGGAAGGGGAATAACTGCACTAATTTACCGGCGGTTGAGTGAGACAACCCCTGCAAGTGAAAGAAAATTCTTGTTGGATACAAATTTTAAATGAAGTGTTGTTGTTACTAAGTCAAAGAAGCATCACTTGTCAAACGAATACTCGGAAGATAGAAGCCTCTCAAAAGCAAAGCAAATCAGAAGCAACGTACAGGTTAAAAAATGCGAACTAAGAGAACGATAGTTAGAAGCATTAAAGTCTTCAGAAGGTCCCTTGCTCTGAAAAACAACTATTAAAGAATTCTTTGTAAATGTCAACCTTCAGAGGAATAATAAGTACTAAATAGTAAAATCAACACATCAAGAGAGTAAATTCCTCTGTAAGTTGTAACAATGCCGCTGTGCCAAAAAGATATTATACATTGGAAAAGGACTCAATGATGTTGACATCCAAGAGACAAAAATACTCCTCCCCTTTAGTAGACAATTGTACCTTATGGGAACATTTTTCTTTTATGTGATTTCACAACCGTCTATTCCTTGCTATCGAATCAGGCCGCCAAGTCTAAACGGATAAATCAACGGATATAAATTGAATTGATTCTTAGAGATAATAGTTTGAATCTATGGGATAATGATATTATTTTCTACTATAGTCCAAGCACATTGGGAAGACTTTCAAGCTTATAAATAGAAGACAAGTCGAGTAGAAGGTTTTGGTGAAGTTTAGTTCAATCTCAACACATAATCAAAATCTATTTGTAATTGATTCTTACTGAAATAATGTTCGAAAACTCAAAATTTCATTTCTCAAATCTTGTATTCACTAGCTTAGTCGCTAAGATGGTGTAAGGGAGCTTAGTTACTAGAAGAGGATGATATATGCTCTTAGTATTGGAATAGCTCAGAGCCTAGATACAAAAAGGAGGGTACTTTTGTATTGATAAATCTTAGAATATGAGATTGTTGGACGGTACTTCAATCAATAATAAGCATTGTAGTAATTTTTTTATTCACCTAAAGAAGAATCAATAGTGGTGTGAGGTTCTACTCATGCGATCTCCTAGAGGCGCCGGCCCCATGAGATGAGGAGTGGGGTTTCCCAAAAAGTGGTTTATTGTGTTGGAGTAAATATCAAAGACTGGAGGCCTAAACCTCTAGCCTATGTAATACAAGTTGACACTCGGATCAGCTCTTCTAGGAAATTCGTTACAACCTAGATCCATTAAGCCTAAAAGATATCGTAGTATAGAGATTCGAGTCCGGATGATTTACTTATGTCATCCTTATTCAAGTCATATTAGGCGATTTGCTACCATATTCCAACATCGTGATATTCTATTCTAAGATATTTTAGAATTATATTTTAACATGCATACGGAAAGCAATAAGTAGGTGTGGAAAGTAAATGAGCGTAGTCTAATATAATTCAAAAATATCTTAGAATAGAATATCACGATATTGGAATATGGTAGCAAATCGCTTAATATGACTTGAATCGCCTAATATGGAAAGTAAATGAGCGTAGTCTTGGGATATTATTTGCATATTTGGGATGGGGGAGACAAATGGCCTAAAATACATGAGATATAGGTAAATGAATACATCCATACCCTATTATACAAACAATCTAACAAATACATAGGCCTTTTATTAAAATGTGATATCCGAAGGAAAATAAATCTTAACAAACATCTAACCTATTTTATCTGCATCCACAAAGGTTAGCACAAAATATTTTCAAAACAAAATCATGTACCAATGTACCAAGTATGTTCAATTTTGATATTTGTAAGAACCGTGTGGTTAATTTAAAAGTGCAGAAAGGCTCGGGGTTCTTATTGTATAAATTGATTCATTTTTTATGTATAAGTATGTTGCTCTTTTTATTTGTGAAAATGGTGCATGTGAATTTTTCGGGTCGGATATCAAGAAACATTGCGTTCCCTTCATTGGGGGTTTCCTAACATCCCTTCATCTTAAATAAATATGTGGATACACATAAGTAATTCTAGGCTCGAGAACATAAACGTGAACCTCTTGAATATGTTTGTTGGTCCTAAATGGCTTAAAATAACAACAGAGGGGGGGGGGTGTGAATGTAGTTCTTGGTTTTTAATACTGTTTGTAAAAATATTTTACTAAGTTATGTTTTTAGATGCGTGCTGAGCTGGGTCTAAAAACTATAAACTGCATAGCTTTGCTGGCATAGTTTATCTTCAACCACTGTTGAGTACTTTACTCAGCTCGGATTGGTTTTCAAGCAAAAACTGATAAGATAGAAAGAATGATGAATGAGATCAATGCGATAAAGGCATAACGAGTAAGGTAAGAACTTTTACACCTGAGATTTATCCTGATTCAGCCCCTAGTCTACCTCTAGTCCCTAGATTCCTTTCTGAGCTTTAATCTACTAGTGATTCATTCCTTCCTTAGGCGAAGAAGCCTTTACAATAGGTAGAACTGATGATAGAAGGTACCATCCTTTCTAACTAGCTCTTAAACTCAGTTTAGGTACCCTTTTGAAACTGACACTTAGATTTATCAAAGAAAATGTGAACAGAGGAATTCAACTTATAGAAATGTTGAATCCTTTACGAGGTTAAATCTTAAGTGTTATTCTCTCTATAACAAATAGATTTAGATGATATGTGTTTGTTGATTGCTTGATTTTGAATTTCTTGAAGCTGGGAGTATTTGAACAGAGTTTCAGCTCTTAGAGAAATTTGATGTGATTCACCAAGTTTGAACATCTACTCTAGTGTTCTATTTATAGTTGAAGGTCTTGGAATTAGTTGTTGCAATCTTCTCCACCTGGCAGCTCTTCAATATCTCTTCTCTTCAAATCTTTCAAATTTTCCTGTTGGGGATAAATTCTAGGATGTTTAGTGACAAAAATTTCAAATGTTGAAGCGCAAGAATAATCTGTTAATCCAAAGCATCAAAAACTCGTTTGTCTGCAAGCTATCCAATTTGATAGAGAGGCGCGCAAGTTACAACATAGAATTCTGTAATTCGTTGACTTGCTGATGTTGCAGAGTTGCGCGGAGACATTGAGAAGTGGCGAATATAAGAAGATTCCTTTTATTTTTGACTTTAGCGAGGAAACTACAACATTCCATATTGACACTTTTTGTTTGTGAGGACCACTGAAACATCTTCTTTAATTTTAGCACCTTTCTTTTGAAAGCATCAAAGGGATATTCCTTTTCTCACAGAATCCATTAGTAGCACATGTATCATTTAATTTCTAAGTCTCAAAGTAACTCAACTTTTTGATATAAAAAGCTAACTCAACTCAGATGGTAAATATCTTATAAACAATGTAATACTAAGCTTAACTCAGCTTTTCTTACTCTAAGCCGAAACTTAATTAATTACTTAGTAAACTGAGTTATTTTCCTTCAAATGAACTCAAGTAAACTTCATTAATTAAGAGTATACTTAGTACTCAATTAATTTCACTATCATAGTTAGTTTCTTATTTCCAAAATGTTTTAAGTACTATGAGGTACTATTAACTTGGGTTCAGTAATCTCTCCCATTTTGGACATATAACAAAATAGGTAGTAGAAGAGATTAATTGAATAGATAGTTTAAAGATATGAGAATACTTGGAAACTGATGTAAGACTCCTCCATGCTGAGTGAATCCCCCATGTTGAGTGATTACTTAGTTAGTGTGGACTCCCCCATACTGAGTGGATCTTCTTCAATCAGCTTAGCTCCCCCATACTTAGAGGAAATTTATTCAAATTAGGAATTTATCTTACTTTAGCTTTCCTCTAAGGCTGGTCTTAGCAAACATTCCTACAACAGTTTATAAGCAAAAACATACATGCATCCAATAGCAAATACTAAGTTAAGAAGCTCTTTACTTTCACTAGATGGAAAACTTGTAATTTTTATTAATTGTCAAAAGGTACTTAGTTAGTTCACAAAAAGTTTTCTAAACTAAGATTACGTGTAAAGATCTATTAAAAGTTCTAAAAAACTAGTATACAGCTATCTATGATGCTGAGAGCTTGATGATCCGCCTCTAAGACTGCTTGACGAAGAATGATGGTGCTGATGCTGTTGGTGATGCGTTTGTTGTTGCGGATTTTGCTGAGACTAAGGATCTTGAGGTTGACGCTAAGGCCGGCTAGATAAGGAATGTCTATATTGCGCTGCCATTCTCATTGAATATTCCACTACCTTCTCCCCCTTTGTTAACTGGCCTTTCACAATTTTCTCGAGGTAAGTTAAAGGAGTCGATGGTAGCTTGGAAATCCTCTTGCTTTCCTTTGATGGATGGTGAGATTTCTAATTCAAGATGTTCTTCTCCTTTGAGAGTTAGTATGTCTTAATCATTCAGCTCTTCAAGAAGTAGATTATAGCACTGCGTGAGATGGGCTATTTGATTAAATCATTGGCAGGAAAACTATTGAAAGCATCGCAGTAAACCATGAAAGTCTAAAGCAGAGATAGCAATCTTCAATTGAGCCTCCATATCAATGATTCTTGGATATAGAGATAGCATTAACCTAGCCATGAACTCAATATCACTTGAGTCATATATCCCAACATTGACCATTTAATTGATAGAGTGCTGCATGTCGTTTACTTTATCCTTCATCAGGTTTAGCTTCTTATGCACGGAGAGACCAATATCGGGGTCAAGAGACTCATTTGGCTTAAAGAACAGCTTGCCCATAGCTTTGATGATAGCTTTTTACGCTTTTGAGACTCTATCATTAGTATTATCGTTGATAAGCCTGTAGGCAGACTCCATCTTCTCAGCTAGTGCATCAAGGTCTAGTGAAGGTTTTTCAACCTTCTTCCCAGTCTCTTCTACCACCTTGAGCATGCGATCTAACTTCTTGTCTTGATTTTCCATCAGCCTGAATATAGACTCCATCACCTTAGCCTTGTTGTTACCGATGTCCTTTGTGGTCTCCACTTCTTTTTGCACAGCTTTAATCTTCCTATCTATACTCTCTTTTATTTTAGCATGCTCCTTGCCAAACTGATGAAACTATGTAGCTTGAGCCACCAAGGTAGTGTTCAAGCTACTCTGCTGCTCAGTAGCAGCGTCAATGCTACATTTCATCTTTCTTGCCACCTCGTTGGCGACAACAGTAGATGTATAACCCAGTTAGGATTAAAGCCATCATGTCTACTAAACTTTTAGCACTCTCCTTCGCTAGGTGGTTGTGAATCGCAAACAAACTCCCCTGAATCTTCTCAAACTCCTCAAAGTAGAGGAATTCAAAAGGAATACTTGAGAGTTCCTTGAACTCTTGAATTTTGGCCTTAGTTTAAGAGGACAAGTCCGTTAATTCTTGAGATAGCAGCACATGGCTAACTGCTCCATCCAGTTGGCATTAGTTTTTAGAGAGGGGAATTGCTTCCTTCCAAGATCTCTAATATGAGCTAAGATGGATGTATTAGCCAAGTCCTCTTGGACTAGTGATCGCTATTCGCAAGGTTTCGACTCTAATGACTTTGAGGGGTTATATTCTAGAATGAAGCCTAAAACCTTGTTCCCCACTTTTCTTCCAATAAGATAAAAGTTCAAAATATGAATAGGTGTTGTTAATACCGCTTATCTAAATAGAAAAATGGTGACCACTGCAAGTACACAGTTATGATGTAGTTTTAAAAGATATCAATCCCACAAGGAAGGACCAGCTCTAAAGATCAACAACAGAAACAGAATAGAGAAAATAAAATAGATTTGATTTTAGTTGGGAGGATTAGAATGATGGATGGATAGATAAATGTATGAAAGATTAGAGAAGATAAAAGTATATAGATTTTCCCTACGAACAAGTATAGCAAAGAAAACATGCAAGGTCATCAAAGATATTATGTTCACTAGATTAATTTAACAGATTCGGTTCTAGACACTCAGATATTCAATTATTCACC
>CATIWQ010415045.1:0-10939 GCA_949673415.1 Euphorbia schlechtendalii | reverse complement strand
TGATAAGTGTATAATTACACTTATTGTCATGATAATTTTACACATTAAACACTACAGTTTAAGTCATTTTTATACTTCATATAAAAGATTTCACATGGTATGTAGTTGTTTTTTATGCAAATGCAGGTACTGGGTAAATCTTGGAAGTAAAATTATTAAAGTTGGAAATCTATGCAAAAAGAGTGAAAAAGGTGCAAAAAGATGTGTGGAACTTAAGGAATTGGCTAAGGATCAAAGATGTCAAAGATCAATAGAAACAGCAAAGAGGAATCATGTGAAAAAGGCATGTCACGATCTTGACATACATATCACGATCGTGACTTGCTAACTTTCATAATAGAAAGTTGCCAGCCAAGTATTCACGGTCACGGCAATCATTCGCGGTAGCGACCTTGACGATTTTTTGGTAAACTCTTCTCTTTTTTCAACTGCTAGATAAAAATGATCAACCACCATCAACTACCAAATGATAAGACACGTTTTGGAAGTCAACCAATCATGAAAAGGTGCCTTTCCATTGTTGATAAGATCAACCCAATTCAACCAATCACAATGAAGTGATGCAATCTTTCACAATGGCTCTTCGTTTGGATAGACACAACCCTTCGTACTCTATAAATAGGGCTCCAAACTCAACCATTTTCAAGGTATAGATGGTGTGTGGGTACTTAATGTGACATAGAGGGTATATATGTGTGTTTACATGATGTATAGATAGAGAGAAAAATCATGTAGATTTTGTTTCATTCTAAGTAAGCGAGAAAATGTATAAGTGACTCGAACCTTATTTCGATCACTAGATTTCTCTACACATTCGATCACTAGATTTCTCTACACAATCGATCACTTATCAATAAAAGTTTTCATTCTTCAATATTCATTTATTCAATATTCACAAAGAATAGCATCCTAGCGGAGGTTCTGTATGAGTCAAGACCAAATTCAAAGTAGACGCAGGAATTGCGAGAATTGACGACTCCCATTAAAGAGTGGATATGGTTTGATCAACTTTATCTTTCACTTACATACCTTACAACTTTGCTTTGTTTTCTACTTATACTTTTTATTTCGAAGTTTATGATATGTCTATGTGTCATAATGTGTATTTCATGTTGAATCTTTTATATTAATCAAGTTATATGCTTTAGTTAACTTTAAGAGTAGTTTCGGGGTTAACGAGATTGTGTATAATCACTGGATCTGTTATTATAACACTGTTTAGTGAGCCAACATTTTTGGAATGGTAACTTGCTAAATATGGCTATGTGAGAGTAACCCGTACTAAGCATAATAGTATTGTTATCCAGGTTTATATAATCATCTTAATTCGTTTGCACTAGATTTAGAAAAGTCAAATCATGTGTTACTTTGTGGTGAATAATTGAATATTTGAATATCTAGAACCGAATTTCTTAATTAGTCTAGTGTATGTAATATCTTTGTTGATTTTGCATGTTTTCTTTGCTATACTTGTTCGCAGGGATAATCTATATTGGTTTCTTGTACTCTAATCTATATACATTTATCCACCATTATATCTCAACCTACCCAATAAACAATATAATCATTTATTTTATTTTCTTTGTTCCATTACTCTTGTTAGTCTTTAGAACTAGTTCCTTCCCTGTGGGTTCGATATCTTTTAAAACTACATCACAACTGTATACTTGCAGTTATCATCATTTTTCTATTTGATAAGTGGTATTGACAACACCTGTACTTTAAAGGTAAAATCTTGCAAATAAGTTATTAAACTTATCAATGAACACTTCCCAACTCAGCATAAGAACCTGAAGCTGAGGAAGTTAAAGTTGATGAAGATCTCTCCATCAACTTCAATAAAGAAGAAGATCAAGCTCATCCTCAACAACCTAGTGCAGAGGCTCCCATTGTAGATCTGAGTCTTCCAAGAGAGATTAAGACTCATCGCAATCACCCTCTTGAAAGTATTGATGATGATGTTCATAATCCTATGATGACTAGAGTTTAGCTAGCAGAATGATGAGCCATCTAGCTTTCATCTCATTGTTTGAACCCAAGAAGTTTGAAGATGGTGAAGGAGATTATTATTAGATGTTCACGATGTAAGAGGAGCTGGATCAGTTTAAGAGTAATGATGTTTGGGATCTAGTTCCAAAGTCTAAAAGAAAATCAATTATCGGTACCAAATGGGTTTTCAAGAACAAGCTTGATGAATATGGAATTGTTGTCTGAAAGAAGGCCAAGCTTGTTACTCAAGGAAACAATCAAGAAGAAGGCATAGATTATAATGAAACCTATGCTCCTATAGCTCAACTTGAAGCAATCAAGATTCTATGCACTTTCACATCCTGTATGAACTTCAAATTATTTCAAATGGATGTTAATAGTGCATTCTTGAATGGCTTCATTCAAGAGGAAGTTTATCTATGCCAGCCTCTAGGCTTTGAAGATTAGAAGAATCCTGAGCATGTCTTCAAATTGAAGAAAGCTCTCTACAGATAGAATAGGCCCCAAGAGCATGGTATGAGAGGCTAATAAAAATCCTTATTAGTAAAGGCTATGAAAGAAGGAAAGTAGATAAATCTCTATTTATCAGTAGAAGAAAAGAAGATGTATTGCTAGTCCAAATTTATGTTGGTGATATCATTGTTGGAGCAACTAATGAGAGGTTGTTCAAGGATTTTACGAAGAAAATGAAGAACGGGTTTGAAATGTCAATGATGGCATAACTCAATTTTTTCCTTCGACTTCAAATCAAGCAATGTGAAGATGGAATCTTTATCAGCCAAGCAAACTATGCTAAAGAAGTCTTGAAGAAGTTTGATATAGAGTATTCGAAGCCAATGTCCACTCCTATGGCCACTGACACTATATTGAGTAAGGATGAAGCTGGTAAGCCTTTAGAGAGTAAATTCTACAAAGGTATTATTAGTTCTCTCCTCTACTTAACTACCAACAGGACTGATATTCAATATTCCATAACCTATTGCACACGCTATCAAGCTGACCCCACAGAATCTCACATAGTAGCTATTAAGAAAATTCTTCGGTACTTTCAAGGTTCTCTTGATGTAGGTCTATGGTATCCCAGCAACTCAGATTTCAATCCTAGAGGATTGACAGATGTTGACTATGGCAGAGACATGCTTGACATGAAAAGCACCACATGAGGATATCATTTCCTTAGAGAATGCGTTGTCTCATGGTATAGCAAGAAGCAAACTGCTGTTGTGCTGAGTAAAGTTGAAGCTGCAGATTAAGCAGCAACTAGAGGATTATGATATAAAGTTAAAATGCCTTGAAGTTATATGAGATAACAAAAGTGTAATTGACCTATCTAATAATCTAGTTCAACATGGTAGGATGAAGCATGTCAATATAAAGCATCACTTCATAAGGGATCATGTGCTAAGGGGAGATGTCAAACTGGAATATGTTACTTCAAAAGAATAGTGAGCTGACATACTCACCAAACCTTTGGCCAAGGAGCAGTTTAATGTTCTAAGGCAACTTTTAGAAATGGCAAACCACATATGAAGAAATTCAAGAAATTTGGCTGAGTGTTGAAAATCAAGTCTCAACTCAACTGAATGAGATAACAATTATTTAACGCCATTTATTTTTAAACTAACACTGTAAGATTCGTTTTGTGGTTAAAACTCAAAACCCACTTTATCCAAAGGACATTTTTGAATTGGAACCATCTGATATTAAAACTCATTATTTTACTATGTCAATGAAATACTTGTTAATCTCAGCATTCATTTCTCATCATGTGCTGTGAGACTACCATGTATCTTTTCAAAGATGAAGAGGTCTATAAAAGCTACAATTTGATGAAGAGAGAGGTTACTTGCAAATTTGAAATCTCAAATGTTTTCAACTGCAAAAGAATCCTAATTTTCTGTCTACCCTAAAACTCTTTCATTTGAAATGGCGAACACTAAAAGAACCCTTAAGCTTCAAAGGGAATCAAGGAAGAAGATGTATGCTCACATAGATGGGATGATGCATGGGATCATGTTCCCCCATGGATCCATCTTTACCAAAGTAGATTAGCCTGAAAACTTGGACTTTAGTCCTATATTTGAAGTCAACTATGACAGCCTTTTGCTCAATAAATTCATGCAAGGTGATCAAGCAGCAAAACCTCAGCCAATTCTTACTATTTTAAGGACCCGACATTAAAAGCCTGATCATAGGCTTGTACCAGAGTCTCTACACAATTCAAGGCTACAATGATGTTCTCTTAGTGGAACGAGCAACAACATCCTGTACCTAATTTGTGCTGAGTTGTTGGCCAGTCTCCTAAATATGTCATTGAAGGGCATAAAGCTTAGAATAACCAGAGATGAAGAGAATGCCAATGTCTAGCAAGATTGGGAACTCCCTGCTGACTATGGATATGGTGAAATAGTAGCATCATGGATTAGCTGGGAGGTGAGTGCTTGTCAAGAGATGCTCTTGAAATTGATTTTTCCCAAGACGGGGTCTCTAAGCAGCTGCACCTATTTTGAGAGGTGTGTGGTCTACCATACGATAAAAGGTAAGAAACTAAATTAGCCAGTGTTGAGTCTTCATCACTTGACCAAGGTTACTACCATCTACCATTACGGTTACCTAATCATCGCCCTCATGAAGGCTATGCGCTTGGACATCTCTCCATTCATTGATGAACCTGAAGAGAACATAAATCTAGTGAAGAAGTCATTGGACATGGCTCACTTTAGTAGGCTAAAGAATAAGAAGGTTCACACCCACTATACCAAAACCAAGGATCTAAAGTTGAAGAAAGCTAAGGCAGAACCAACAGTGTTTCCCTAAGCTGTGCTGAAGGAGGATGAGGATGCATTCATTGTGAATTTTGAAGGGTCTAGTGAAGAAGTCATTGGACATGGCTCACTTCAGTAGGTTAAAGAATAAGCAAGTTCACACCCACTATACTAAAGCCTAGGATCTAAAGTTGAAGAGAGCTAAGGTAGAACCCACAGTGTTCCCTAAGCTGTGCTGAAGGATGATGAGGATGCATTCATTGTGAATTTTGAAGGGTCTAGTGAAGAGACCCTTGAGGATGTCCCATTATCTACTCAGTTGGAGCAGATTCCAATGATATCTGCTACCTCTTCTTCTCCTAAGGCAAAAGCTGGCTCTCAAAGGGCAAGAGCCAGCCTAGCAAAACCAACGGTAAAAAATACACCTGCCCAACCTCAAGCTAGGAAAAAGAACAAATTGAAACTCAAGACTAACAGTCAGAGGGAAGGTGAGGTGAATCAAAGGGCTAAAGGAAGATAAAGATGCTAGGGAATAAGAGGAGACCCAGCTTCAAAGAAAGCACTAGCTTGAGGTAGCCGAAGATGATGTGGGGCAAGGGAGCTCTAAGAAAGGAAAAGATAACCTTGAAGCCACTAAATATGAGGTTGCAGCCCATGTGGAGGAAGTAATTTCCAAAGTTAAAGGTACTTAATGCAAGCGTTCTGCTACCACTCGCCTAATGAAGAAATTTGTTTAAGTGGTAAGTAGTGATGAGGATGTTGATGATGATGTGGAGATTCTCAATCATGTAGAATATGCTCTTCCTAGTTCTAGCATCCCAAACCCCATTCACACTCAGCTTGAGTCTCTTCCTACACAAGCTGAGTTACCTGAGGCTGACACATCCTTAGGTCAAACAACCAAACCCCATGTACCTTTAAATCCTTCCCCCATTTCTTCTGTAAATCCTATACCTTCTTCCCTTGTAAATCCTGAAAACCCTATTCCCTTGCAAATTCCTTCTTCTCTTGTAAATTCTCCTCCTCAAATTCCAAAAAAACTGTAAATTCTCCTGATTATAGCCCTTCCTCTTTAAACCAAACTCAAAAAACAACCACACATTCTTCACCTCCTCCTACCACTCAAATAACCATTATTCCTTACCTTGTAAAATCTAAACCAACCTCCTCTTCTTCAAATGTACAAAATACTCTTGAACCTAACTTTTCTTCAAACCCATCCTCTACCCTCTAATCCCTCGGATTAGACTAAAGCTGAGAACTCTACTTAGCATGGAAAAATAAGCGAGGATGTTACTAAGGTAAATTTTACAACCAATGAAGCAACTCCCTCTACCAGCAAGCTAGTCCAAGAGGACTTGGCTGATTTAGCCATCTTGGCTCATATTTGAGAGTTGGCTAGGAAGCAATTCCCAACTCTCAAAACTGATGTTGAGTTGGATGGAGTAGTAAGCTGTGTGCTACTGTCTCAAGAATTGATGGACTTGTTCGCAAAGTCGAAGGCTAAGCTACTAGAATTTTATGCACACTCTAGTATTTCTTTAGAATCTGCTTATTACGAAGAGTTCGAGAATATTCATGGAAGCCTGTATGCTATCTGTAATCAACTAGTGAAAGAGAGAGCCAAAAGCCCTATGAATAAGATGGTTTTGATCTTAACTAGACTTTCTGATTCTGTAGCTCAACTCAATGCAACTGTCACCTCTATCCCCACATCTATTGTTATAGCTAATGTTGTAGCAAGAAAGATGAAGGGTAGTATTGACACTACTCTAGAACAACTGAGTAGTTTGAATGCCACACTAGCAACTCAAGCTACGCAATTTCATAAGTTTGGTGAGGAGCAAGCCAAAATAAAGAGGAGCACTGACTCCAAAATATGTGATCTGCACAAGGAAGTTGGTTTAACCGAGAAACTTAGCCACAACATGTGCAGATTGATGGAGGGCATGACAAAGCTGATGGTTAGCTTTGACAAGAAGATAGATAAAGTGATCAAAATGGTTGATGAGACTGCAAAGAAAGTTGAGAAGCATGTGTTGAACCTAGATGCGCTTGATGAGAAGTTTGACTCAACCTGAAAGCTTATCAATGATAACACTGATGACTCTGTCAAGAAGGTACAGAAAAGCTTTTCACAGAGCTAACTGAGTCACTTGACCTAGATACTGGTCCCTCTGTGCACAAAAAGCTCAATGTCATAAAGGATCATATCTTTGATATGCAAAGGAACATAGATCAGTTGATAACCACAGGGTGTATGATTCGAAGGACATAACATTCATGGCATGAACCATGCTTAACTTTTGTTAAAGGATAATTGACATGGAGGCTAAGCTGAAGATTGCTCTTTTTGCTTCAGATTTTAGAGGTCTCCTGCAATGCTTTAAACAATTTACATGTCAAGGGTTCGACCAAATTGCTCATCTTACCCGATGTCATCATCTTCTTCTAGAAGAACTTAATGATCAAGACATCCTATCGCTTAAAGAAAAGGAGTAGCTAGAGTTTGAGATTTCTCTAGCCATTATAGGCAAGCAAGAGGACTTCCAAGCTATAATCAACTCCTTTAGTCTGTTCTTGGAAGAAATTATGAAGGGCTAGATAATAAAGGGGGATATAGTAGTGGGAGATGCAACAAGGAATGCTTCGCAATATTGTCATGCATTACCTCAAAGAGCTCAACATCCTTAACCTCAACAGCCTCAACATCAACAACAGTCTCAGCATCAACATTAACAACACCATTCAAGAAGCTATTCAAAGGTGACGGCTCATCCTCTAGTCAGTCACATAGATAGTTGTAGATGTAGGCAAACCTTGTAATAGGGATAAAACTGCAATCACTTAGTGTAGAATACATTTTATGCACTGCCTAAGTTTTTAATATTAATGAAAATTTTAGTTTTGTTCTATCTCTAAGTTAAGAGCTTCTTAACTTTATATTTGTTGTTTATGCCTGCTATTTCTACTTACAAACTATTGCATGAATTGATAAAAAGTCCAACATCAAAGAAAAGCTGAAGTAAGACAAAGTCTCAAATTCGAAGAAAATTCCTCGAAGTATGGGGGAGATAAGGTGACTGACTGAAGAGAATCCACTCACTATGGGGGAATCCACATTGTCTAAGGAGTTCACTCAGCATGGGGGAGTCTTACATCATCTATCAAGTATTAATATATCTTTAAACTATTTATTCAATTAATCTCTTCAACTACCTAGTTTGTTATCTGTTCCAAAAAGGGGCAGATTGTTAAACCCAAGTTAATAATACTTCATAGTACTTAAAACATTTTGGAAATAACAAACTATTTAGGATAGTGAAATTAATTGCATACTATGTAGACTCTTAAATAAACAAGTTTACTTGAGTTTGTTTAAGGGAAAAATAACTCAGTTTACTAATTGAATAATTAAATTATGGCTTAGAGTAAGAAAAGATGAGGTCAGCCAAGTATTACATAGTTTACAAGATATAACTCAATGAAGTTGTGTAGCTTTTATTTTTATAAAAGCTGAGTTCTTTGACACTTAAAGGGAATTATATGATACATGTGCTTTTAACGCTATCTGTGAGGAATAGAATATTCCTTTTATGCTTTTCAAGAGAAAAAGCACTGATATTAAAGAAGATAATTCAGTGGTCCTCACAACGAAAAGGTGTCAGTACAGAATGTTGGAGAATCCTAATTAAAGTCCAAGATAAAAGGAATCCTCTAACATGCACTATTTCTTAATGTCTCCTCGCAACTCTACAACGTCAGCAACCAAACAAATCAAAAATCTCCATGTTGCTTTTCATGCGCCTCTCTATCAAAATAGAATTGCTTTTAGTCAAATGAGTTTTTGATGCATTTGGATTAATAGATCAATCTCACGCCACAACATTTGAAATCTTTGTCTCTAAACATCCTAGAATTTGTTTCAAATGGGAAAATTCGAAATATATGAAGAGAAGAGAAATTGAAGATAAAGAATAAATTTGCAATGGCTACTTCAAAGACCTTCCAGTATAAATAGAAGACTGAAGTAGACGTTCAAACTTGGTGAATCACCTCAAATTTTTTAAGAGCTGAAGTACTATCCAAATATTCCCATAATTCAGAAATTCCAAATAAAGCGATCAAAGCAAACACAAATCTTCCAATCTATTTGTAATAGAGAGAACAAACCTTATATTTAACATTGTAAAAGGATTCAATGATTTTATAAGTTGAAATCCTTAGTTTTTAATTTCCATTCGAAAATCTGAGTGACGGTTTAGGAAGGGTACCTAAATTGTGGTTGAGCGGTAGTTAGAAAGAAAGGTATTTTCTGTAATAGAGTCTACCCGCTCTAAAGGCTAATTCGCCTAAGGAAGGAAAGAAACTAGTGGATTAAAGCTTAAAAAGAAATCCGAGGACTAGAGGTAGGCTCGGGGCCAAACTAGAATAAATATCAAATGTAAAAGTTTCTAACCTTTGTCACTTGTCTTTATAATGTCTTGCTCATTCATCATTCTCTCTGTTATTACTCTTAAAGCTTGAAAAACTAATATGAGCTGAGTAAAGTTCTCAGCAGCTATTGAAGATAAACTAAGTCAGCGAAGCTGAGTAGTTTATAGTTTTTAGACCTGCACTTAGCACGCATATAAAAACTGAACATGGAAAAGATATTTTATAAACTCTAAAAGAACTAAGTAAAACATTCACCCCCTCTGTTGTGTTAATTAAGCTATTTCGGACCAACAATTTAAATTTTCACTTCTAAATAGTTAGTATAAGAGAGGCAAACAAGTTTTTGACGTCGTTGCTAGCGAAGCACAATAGTCGTTGAAATTATTCAATTTCCTTAAGTGAGGTACGCGTTATCAAATTTTAAAATCTTATTCCAAGTATGATTTCCTTCAAGAAATTTATCTTAGTTCTTTCATTTTAAATTTTTATCTTTTATTTTTCTCTATCTTTTTATTTTATTTTATTCTATTCATAGATAAACTTTAATTAACAAAAATTAGTTAATTATGATTAAAAAACTAAAACTTTTGAAATTTTGGGAAGTTTGAAAAGTCAATATTAACTGTTCTCTGACTCTGTTGACGCTTGCGACTATTGTTCGCCCTAGTAAATTTGTCTGAAATTCTTTGTTTGTGCTTATTTATGGAATTCACGACTGCAACTCCCTATTCGTGATCGAGACCCACACGTAAAACTGTAGTAGATTTGCATTTTTTTTATAGTTTCTTATCTGAAGTCTCTTTAAAATTCAAATAAGAGTTGCATTTCTTTTCACAACTATCAATTGTTCTTTCTTCCATTATGATAAATTTAAGAAGAAAATCCATCTGAGAAGAATGTGATAACTAGAAGGAAGAAACTAATGAGCAAGATTGGTATGAGGCAATATTCCTTATTTATATAGATGCTGATGGAGGACATTTTGTGAAGTTGAACAATGCAAAAATTTCTGGAATGTACTCTATAAACAAGCCTACTTTTTTAGGCGTCTACAAGAATTTGATTTAGTTTCTGTAGACGTTGAATATGGTTGTCTATTGTAACATTATTTTAGAGAATAATGAAGAAGCATTCAATGAAATGTTGATAGGATTGTATCTCATTCCGCAGATAGCGTCAGTTGTACATTCTTAATTACAAAATTCTTAATAAGTATTTAGGAATTTTTATGAGATTTATATAAGAAAACCAAATAATTGGAATCTGAATCCTATGTGGAAGAGGTTGAACAGTCGATCTAGTTTTTTGCAAGTATTTTCCCTCAGTGCTTTGATTAAAAATCTAGAGTGATTGTATCATAACTTTTATTTATGTTTTGCTTTGTTTGGAAGGACATATGCTTATATGGTATACCTTGATGATTTGTTTGTTATGGAAACCATAATGCACAAAGAAGCACATGATATATCAGGTATCATGATGAATGTTTTGATAGAAGCTCCAAAGAATGCTAAAGCATTTTAATATGGTTGTAAACCATCTCTAATATTTTTGTTAAAGTTGCTCAAATGCCTCACTTCAGAAATATTCATATTGGAAGAAAAAATTCCGCCCCTACCTATGGAAGTGTTTTACGAAGCAGGATTCCTATTCAAGTGTGTAGCAGATAAATGTAAAATCCTTTATGACAGGAAAACATAAAATCATAGAAGAAATCAACCTTTATATATATATATATATATATACAT
>CATIWQ010415028.1:0-15504 GCA_949673415.1 Euphorbia schlechtendalii | reverse complement strand
GCAACACATGAAATGACTTTTCTAAGTCTAGCGTAAACGAATTAAGACAATTATATAAACCTGGACAACATCAATACTATGCTTAGTACGGGTCGCTCTCACATAGCCATATTTAGCAAGTTACCATTCCAAAAATGTTGGCTCACTAAACAGCGTTATATCACAGATCCAGCGATTATACATGATATCGTTAACCCCGAAAGTACTCTTAAAATTAACTCCAACGCATATAACTTGATTAATATAAAAGACTTAACATGAAATACGCATTATGACATAGACATATCATAAACTTCGAAATAGAAAGTATAAGTAGAAGGCAAAGAAAAGTTGTAAGGTATGCAAGTGAAAGCTAAAGTTGATCAGACCATATCCACTCTTTAATGGGAGTCGTCAATTCCCGCAATTCCTACGTCTTCTTTGAATTCGGTCTCGGCTCGTACAGAACCTCCGCTAGGATGCTATTGTTTATGAATATCGAACAAACGAATGTTGAAGAATGAAAACTTTTATTGATAAGTGCTTTGCAATTACACTCATACAACAAATGCTCGAATATGTAATGAAATCTAGTGATCGAAACAAAGATTCGAATCACTTATACATTTTCTCGCTAACGTTTATGGACGTAGCGAAAACTAAATAGTTTTACTCTCTATCTATTCACACATTATGCACTACTTTTCCACCCCTTCATTCTGCACCATATACCACTGGTGGTGCACAAAATTTGTGAAGAATTGGAGGCCTATTTATAGAGTTTGAAGGGTTGTGTCTATCCAAAACAAAGAGTCACATCCATTGGTGCAAGATTCCATCTCTTCACTTTGATTGGTTGGTGAAACTTGATGTTATCCACAATGAATAGGCACCTTTTCATGATTGGTTGACTCCTGATAAGTGTCTTTTCATTGGTAGTTAATGGCGGTTGATGGCGATTGATCATACTTATCTGGCGGTTGGTAGTTAAGAAGATAATACCAGAAAACCGTCCATGTCATGACCGCAATAAGTGATTCACGACCGTGAATCTTTTGTTGGCAGATTTCTATTCTGAAGTGACCAGGTCGCGACCGCAAATGATTATCGTGGCTGTGAATGGAGTTTTCTTCAGAAATTTCCTTGCAACTTCACCGATCTTCGACAGCTTCGATTCTTGGCCAAATCTTCAAGTTCCACACATCATTTTGCACCTTTTTCACTCTATTTTCATATAATTCCACTTTTTATCATTTTACTCCCAAGATTTACCTAGTATCTGTATTTGCATCAAACACAACTACATACCACGTGAAATCTTTTATATGAAGTATAAAAATGACTAAAACCATAGCATTTATTATGCAAAATTATCATGATAATAAGTGTAATTATACACTTATCAATGGCTACGAGGAGTGATGAGTTCGGGCAGTGCTACCGGAGCTCAACAATCATTTCCAAGCATTGGATTTTAGCCACCAAGGTCTAGATTCTAGTTATCAGAGTTTGGTGTCTTGTCATCAGAGTTTGGAGGCTAGCCATTAGAGTTTGGTGGCTCGCCACCAGAGTTTGGAGGCCTAGTATCTGGAGTTATTGCGATAAAATATCGTAGCAGAGCGAGCTCGAGCGGATGTGCGAGTTGCCACCTCGGGCTTGACCTAGTCTCTTACGTTTGATCTTGAGTCCTTACTTGTTGAGCTAGATGGTAGGCCGCCACTTACTCCCGATTGGGATGCCAGCTTTCTTCATGCTTCCCAGCCTCCTCATGCATCTAGTTTAACTAATGGTGCTTCTGGAAGACTATGTCCCAAAGATTTCGAGATCTTTACCATAACACCCCTAGATCTGGTGGGTGGAGATGACATATAAGCGGTGCTTACATAGGTACTCTTATTGAGCTTTTAGTTTTATTTTCTTCCTTTTCGAACCAGATATTTTAGATAGCTTCCCTGTAGCATTTCAAAAAAACTTTGATTCAATGAAAAGAGTAGGGAACTTTGGCTACTACATATCGGGTCCTTTCTTGTTGTGTCTTTGTTGGTTGTTTGTTTGTGGATGTTTCTACTTGTATGCATGAATGAGTGATTATGAAATGCTAATATATGTGGTTAATGTGTGTAGGCAACACTGGTCTTGAGGGATTTCCTTTAGCTCCTTTCTTTCTGATTTTGACTTATAACGAGAATCTTAGGGCCTTTCTCCGCACCATTGGGGGGCCCGATTGGAAAAAGCTCAAGAGTTTTGGGTTAGGAGGCCTTCAATATTTTACTTCTAAACCTATAAACACGGCCTTCATTCGTACTGCTCTGAGGTTTTGGGATCCTACCACCATGTCTTTCGCTTTGCTGATTTCTAGCTTTACCCCCTATTCAAGGAGTACCATGCTATCCTAGGGCTTACCTTTCCGAAGGACCCTACTCCAGTGTTCCCCATGAGGCTTTCTTTCACCTTTCATTCTTTCTACTTTTAGGGTGAGGATAAGTTAAAAGGCTTGTGGAAAATAGAGTCCAACAGGCATTTTTTATCAACTCCCCTTGATGTTGGCAGTTTCCGGGTTGATGTCGTCCTTAGCTGGTGCGAGATTACACCCAACACTCATCTCGTGTGGCCCTTGATGGTGGTTCTACTCCTCCTAGCAAACTTCGTTTGTGGGTTGGAGCAGTTACCCCTTTTCATTTTCTGTCGATCATTGACCCACTCTCTATAGGCCTTTCTCTGGTAGCTTTGGCTTTAACTGAGCTCTTGGTTCATCTAAATGCTGCTTCAGTGAACCCGGACTTAGCTGGAGATCACTTTGCCTTACTGAAGGTAATTTTCCTTTTTACCCCTTTATCTTTGTGATCTTTGCTGTTTATTTAAACGAGAATCGTATAGGTGTGGTTATTGGAGAAGCTTCGCTTGATCGCTTATCCTTGCATGGGAAGGCTCGGTACCTTCCTTCACACTATGGTCCTAGAGGCTTC
The DNA here is from genome assembly GCA_949673415.1 of Euphorbia schlechtendalii. NCBI lineage: Eukaryota > Viridiplantae > Streptophyta > Magnoliopsida > Malpighiales > Euphorbiaceae > Euphorbia > Euphorbia schlechtendalii. The sequence goes on along the minus strand of CATIWQ010415028.1, from coordinate 12,559 downwards.
ATAAGGAAGGACCATCACTCCTTGAGTGAAGAGGCTTAGGTTGAGATTCTAGGATCCTATCAAGCTTTTGAGGTCCTCTAGTTCAGCCCTTGGTTGGAGATTCCATTTGTGGCTACAAATGTTCATGACTCTAGCGTATTGCTTATAGGGTTATTTGGCATTACTTCTTATTCTCCTTCTCTCCTGTGTAGGCAGTATAAACATCAGCAATGAGTTCCCAAGCTCCTATACTCGACTCGTTTTCATGACTTTGGTCCTGACACACCTAATGTTATACAGAGGCTTTGGGAGAGTGCTCGAGTTGTTACACTGGATTACACTACCCCGGAGACCACTGAGACTAATGAGTTCTATCGAGGGTGGCTTGGCGAGATCAAGAGTGTCTTGGATGTTGATCAGCACCTTAGGGTATCCCATGAGTGGGAGAGGGACAAGAACGGTTTAAACCCCCTTCCTCACACTTCCAAGAAGCATGCTCGGTGGAGTGATTGGCATCCTTAACTCCATATTTCTTTGCCATAGACTTTGGCATTTGTTTTCTAAGTCTTTTGTTTGGTTTTTTTTTTTTGAATTGTTTATTACATTATGAAATTTTATCGAAATTTATCTTGTTTAGTCGTGATATTCTGTATGCACACATTCATATAAACATAAGCATAAATCTTTGCAAACATAACACATTTCATTGAATGGCTTTAAAAAGGGTACAAGTTTTCCAATGATTTGAATGTTGCCACCAGTTATCCTAAAACAGGTTTTCTAATTCGTGGTCCCTATATTCCTCACAGTGCCCTAACTTTTGCTTGAGCCGCCCTTCACGAGTTTTCAACTTAGCGGACATTTCTGACTTTTACATAAGAATGTACCTAATTGTTTCCCAGGTAGCCAAGTGCCATATGGCAAACTAGTTTTTTTCTCATTTTTGGTGTACCGCTTTTATAGATTTACTTCTTTTATTTTTACATGAGGTAGCGCTTGAGCTTATCTTGATTGACCGAATTGACGAACTCTTTTCCATCCATGTCCATGATCTTGGCGGATCCTTTGTTCAAGATCTTCTTTATGATATAAGGACCTTCCTAGTTTGGGAAAAACTTTCCCCATATATCCACATTTGAGGGTCTCATTTGTTTCAGAACCAAATTTCCAGCTTTCAACGGTTGGTTTCTAAATTTAACTCGATTACTGTACACCGTAGCCATGCATTGTTGGTACATCTACAAATGATCCAATCCTTTTAAGACGTTGTTCATCTGTCATGTTTAACTATTCAAATCTGGCCCTTGCCTAATTTGACTCCTCTAGTCTCGCCTCTAAGGCCACTTGAAGTAATTTTACTTCCATTTCAATTGGTAAAATTACTTCCATCCCATACACTAAAGAGAAAGGCGTTTGATCGATGGGAGTTTTGACACTTGTTCTGTATCCTCATACTATGAATGGAAACTTATCAGCTCAATCCCTGTAGGTAACAACCATTTTGCTCAAGATTTTCTTAATCGATTTGTTGGCTGCCTCTACTACCCCAATGGCTTGTGGCTTGTATGGTGATGATCGACGGTGCTCGATCCCATATTTCTCCATTAGGTCTGATGTAGCTCCTTGGAATTGAACCCTATTATCCAATACAATGTGATGTGGGATACCATATCGGGCTAAGATATGCTTTTCTACGAACTTGGCCATCTTCTTAGTAGTTATATTGGTGTAAGATTTAGCCTCTAACCATTTTGAAAAGTAGTCGACTACTACTACGATGAAGCGATGTCCATTTGTTGAGCTCGGCCAAATTTCACTGATGATGTTGATGCCCCACGATGAGAATGGCTAAGGAGTGGATAAGCTATGGAGCTTGGATGGAGGTAGATGACTGATGTCCCCATAAATCTGGCACTCGTGGCATTTTCATAGTTTAGCTATGCAATCAGATACCATTGTTGTCTAGTAATACCCTTGGCGTTGTATTTTCTTCGCAAGTGCCATTCCGTTCATGTATGGGCCACAGTCTCTCGCATGCATTCTCCTTATAGTCGACAGTGCTTCTTGTTCCTTCAAACATCTCAATAATAGCCCTTCTGGCATTCGTTTGAATAGGTCTCGTCTACTAATCGAAATTGCACCACCAATCATTGCAATGAAGTTCTCTCTGAGTCGGTTGCACCTTCTAGGTATTCCTTAGTTTGCAAAAATTAACAATGTCAAAGAACCAACTACCAACGACTTGCTCTTCCTCTGACTCCACTAGACGATAGTAGAAGGGTATTTTGGATGTTTATAGTATAACTGACTTAATTGATTGAGTCTGAGGTCCTTCCCACATTGATGCCAGTGTAGCAAGTGCATCTGCATTTGGTTTTCATCTCTAGATACGTGTTTGAACACGCACCGTGAAAAGTTTTGTGAGGCTTTCTAAATTGCCTCTGCATAAGGGTGAAGTGACTCTTCTCTTATTTCTAAATTACCATTGACTTATCTTATAACTAAGGCTAAGTCTCCAACTATCGATACTTCCTTTGCTCTTGCCTTCCGAAGTGCCTCCAACCCAAACAAACAAGCCTCATATTAGGCACCGTTGTTTGAAACTAAGAATTCCAATCGTTTGGAAAGAGGTATGACTTTGTTTTGCTAGGTTATCAAGACAACACCTAGGTCGACTCCATTTCTTTTCATTACACCGTCGAAGAACATTTACCACTCTGTACAGGCATCCTCTACCAATGTTAGTTACTCATCTAGGAATTCTATGTTTTCAATGAAATCAGTGTCCAAGTGTTGATTGGCAAAAAATTTAGCGACTGCTCATCCCTTAATGACATTCTTGGTCACATATTCAATGTCGAATTCAGATAATAGCAATAACCATCTTGAGAATTTTCCAGCAAGTATTGGTGATTGGCATAAGTACTTCATCGGGTTTATCTTCGCAATAGCTTTTATTTGATAAGATTAGAAGTAGTAGCGTAGCTTCTTTGTTAACCAAACCATCGTCGTGCAAATTTTCTCCACCAGGGTGTAGTGTGACTCATATTCGAGTAATTTCTTGCTCAAGTAATAGACTACATGCTCACTCCTATCTTAGTGTTCTTGGACATGCATAGCTCTAACCGATGATTCCTCAATTGCTAGGTATAGGATTAGGGGCTTTCCAAGTTGTGGTGGGCAGAGGATGGGTGGGTTTATCAACTACTGTTTGATTTTGTCAAACACCACTTGACATTGGTCATTCCAAACCACTGTTCAGTCTTTTCATAAGAGTTTGAAAATTGGTTCACAGATGGTGGTGAGCCTGGCAATGAATCTACTTACGTATTGTAGATTTTATTTCTCAATTCTGGTGAGAAATTTGTCTAAGACATCTGGATGTTCCTCTCTGGTGTTGGATTTAACAAGCATGTCATCCACATAAACTTCCACTTCCTTATGGATCATATCATGAAGAAGGGTTGTGACGGCCAGCTGATATGTTGCGCCATCATTTTTCAAACCAAATGGCATTACCTTATAGGAATATACACCCCATTCAGTGATGAATGCTATCTTGATTTTGTCCGTCATAGCCATCAATATCTAACTATACCCTGAAAAACCATCCATGAAGGAGTTCATAGCCGCCCTTACTGCGCTGTTGACTAGAACATCTATGTGGGGTAGGGGAAATCATCCTTTGGGGAGGCTTTATTCAGATCCCTAAAATCCATACAAACTCTGACCTTGCCATCCTTCTTTGCTACTGGGATGATGTTGGCTAGCCATGTCGGATACTCAACCACTTCTAAGAACTTAGCTTTGATATGGTGTTCCGTGATCTGTCTATCTACTCCAGGCATGTTCTCATATGACCAAGTTAAAGCTACCACATGATGTTTAAGTACATTTGTGATCTCTCTTTTTTCTTCAATATTCAGATAATTAGAAATTATCACCATTTTTGGTGACTCATTTTTACCCGAGTTAATTTCGTTTAATGATGTGTCATGAATGTTAAAGATGTTATGCGTATGATCATATGAATGCATGGTGCCGTCAGGCAGAACATCAAACAAGTAAGCAAAATTATCGTATTTCATTAAACTAGCCTCATAGGTAAAATTATCAAAAACATCTGAAATGTTCATTAGTACATCATCTGTTCATCCTCCACATGCGAAGGGCCTTCACTTGTTGATGCAAGTATGTCAGGGGTTGGTTCAGCTTCAAGAGTGGCCTGTGCCAGCTTTTCTATGAGGAGTCTGACAATGCCTGATATGTCTTGGTATTATGCGTTACCCTTCTTCATCAGTTCATTGATAACCTTTGTGAACGCTGCCACTGCCTCCTCCAATACTTCGCCTCTCTCAGGTTCGGTCAGTTCATTCTCATTTGGGGTTATTTCCATGGCCAAGATTGGTTCTTCTTCCAGTACAGGTTCAATAGGGTACTCAATCAATTTTCCAATTTTGAAGTCAAAAACATCGTTAAATATCTCGAGCCCTTTGACTTCTTCCCCATTCAGAATTGATGGTTCTATCTCCCCCAAATATACCCTACTGCCTTCAACCTCGCAAATTCTAACCATGTTAAAGAACAAGGGTCTCTTATGTTTGTACATTTTCATGTTCAGGGTGAATCCCAAACCTAACCCAGGCATGACTAGAACAAGGTTAATGGATCTGACGATCCCTTGATGATACTTTCCCAGGCCTTTTCCAGGGATAAAACCCTGTTTCTTCATCTAAACTTTCAAACTTTCAAGGAAAAAACGATCCCCCTCTGGAGTTCCACGCTCCTTCTTCTTTCCTTTAGTGGCCATTGCCACTCTTAGCCCTTCCATCATTCTCTCCTCAAACAAGGCTACCACCATCACTGATTCCTCATCTGCTTCTATTGTTATTAGCCTCCCATTATGGAAAAGCTTTATCTTTTGGTGCAGAGTGGAAGGGATCGCTCCTATCACATGGATCCATGGTCTACCCAAAATCAACAAGTAAGTTACTGGGATATCCATTACAACAAACTTCACATTGGATGTCACTCCCCCTGCAATGACCTCTGCTTCAAAACTACCTACTACTCCTCTCTTTGAATCAGTAAGCTCGAATCACCATGTTTGACTTGGCCAACATATCTTCCCTTAGCCCTAAATGAGGTAGGACCTTGAGTGGAAATAGATTAAAGGCCAACCAGTCATCGACCATCACACATGGTATTGCTCGTTCAAAAATTTAAACCTTGATAAATAGAACCCTGTTGTGAAACCCTAGCTCTTGTGGTAGCTCAGATTGATCAAAGGTTATGGATGGTATTTGAGGAAGAGCGATTCCTTCCCCAATGGCGGTGCACATCTTAATTACAGAGGTTGTAGGAGTAGCAGGTGTGAGAGGTTGACACGGAGTGATGGGCCGAGAGAGCACGGATTGATAGACATGGTGCAACGGGGTATTTAAAAAAAGGTACCAAGTCAGGGACACAGAAAAGTTGAAAGAGAAAGCAAAAACATTTTAGATCGGTCAAACCCGGATTCGCCACCTCTTAGTGTAGAGTCGCCACCTAGATTAGCTATTTGTAGGAATTAGAGTCCTATGAGGCTTAATGTTCGGGGATGGCCCACTAAGACACAAAGATTCAGGTCCGGGATAAGTTGCTTATTTCTTATGTGATCACGTTATATTATTGTGAGAGGGCGAAACGGAGAGGTGGGCCGAGAGCGCGCGATTTCATAGGTGCGGTCCACCGGGGTGTTTGAAAAGAAAACCACCGGGTCAGGGACCTGGGAAAAAGGTTGAAAGAGTGGGTGAAAACAATTTTAGATCTGTTCAAACCCGAATCCGCTATCTCTTAGTGTGGAGCCACCACCTAGATTAGCTCTTTCCAAGAATTAGAGTCCTATGAGGCTTAATGTTCTGGGGATGGCCCACTAAGATACAGAGATACGGGTCCGGGATAAGTTGCTTATTTCTTAAGTGATCACATTATATTACATCTATAGAAAATTGTACTTTCTTAATTACGCATATTCGCACATAGGACATTTTTCGAGTTTACATGCATGATTCACGAATAGAAAAAGCAGTAAATCCATCCACAAAATAGTAAGTAAATGCGAAAAGTAAATGCAGAAAATAAAATTACAAGGCTTTCAAAAATCGGGGGATGCAACCGCCCGTTACCCTATTAATTACATTTCCTCAAAAATATGTGCAATACCCGTAGGAAAAATAAAAGCCTAAACATACATCTAACCTGAATCCACAAAGGTTAGCATAGGGGATATCACATATGTTTGATTTGATTTTAACGAGGCCCGTGTGGCCTAATTAAAACATCGAAGATTTTAAAGTTGTTAATTTAAATAAAAATAGTTCATTTTTATTTACACGTATGTTGGTCAATTTTATTAGTGAAAATGACCGCATCGCAAAAGGCGAAGTGTGTTATCTAGAATAATTTTAATTCCCTTCATTGGGGTATTCTAACATAAAAATTAAAAAGAAATAAAAGATGAAGAAGGGAATTACAACATTATTTACAATAATAAGGAATAAAAATAATTCCTAGGTCCACAAATAAAAATCAGAAAGAGATGAAGTAGATGAAAGCACGGAATCCGTAATTCTAGGAACTCAGAGGCTTACCCTTGCGGTATGAATCCACTTCGGCGTATCCGTTCGATCCCTGAGAGCGTTCCTCGTTCATTTTGATTTAATTGTAGTTTAATTGGAAAATACGTGTTTATTTATCCAAAGACGCTGGTTATAAATTTGTTTTAGACCCAAGAATATCTGAGGATATTTGAAGAAAAAAAGATGAAGTTTGATTTTTTAGATGAAGAAATTTAGGATCCAAATTTATATTGGAACCAAGAAAATATTAGAAAAAAAGAACGTATTTTTACCTGTGTTTTTTTTATCTGAGAAAGAGAATTTTTCTCTGAATTTTCGAGCCCCCCTCAATCCAAAAATATCCGACTATTTATAGAAAAATCCCAGAATATTCCAAACTCTTTAGCGACCCCACCAGCTCTCTAGAAAGCTCGCCAGCCTCTTTGGTGAGGCAAGCCTCACCAGGACCTTGGCGAGGTACACCAGGTTCCTGGCAAGCCTCGCTAGGACCTTGGCAAAGTACGCCAGGTTCCTGGCGAGCCTCGCCAAGGACTGGCACTGGCAAACCTCGCCCGGACCCTGGCGAGGTTCGCCAAAACCCTAGCGAGCCTCGCCCGGACCTTGGAGAGGTTCGCCAGACCCTTGGAGAACCTCACCCGGACCCTGGTGAGGTTCGCCAGGCCCTCTGGCAAGCTGTGCCTCGCCAAATATAGGCGAGGCGGGCCCCGGATCTAGTTTTCAGTGGAATTTTCGAATTTTTTTGTGTATTTTTATATTTTTTAATTAATTTCTGATTGAAAATCCTTTCAAATTCAGCCACGAGGAAGACTCCCATTTAAAGATCATCGGATGGTCGAAAATTATGTGATTCGAGGATAAATATCCCAAAAAGCTATCATCATTGAACACGCGAGTTGGTACAAAATCCCGTGCGCATAGCTACCCCTCATGTGATAATTGCTGGTGGTATAACTAGTATTATCACACGAAAAGAGTGGAGGGATTGAGAATATACCTGACCGGTGAGGCTGGTGACTTCTTATTCCCAATTGGTGATGACATAGGCCTTCCTTTCTAGCGTTGTGTCTTCATAGGGTTGTCTATCTCCTTCTTCAGAAACCTTTAGGTACTAGGTGCCCCTTGTAGGAGGGTCGACCGTTTCTTTCTGTTGTGTCTCTTTAGTGGTTGGCAACTGTTTTATTCTTCGATTGATAAATGAAACTGTTTCATTCTTTGGCCATTGAGATAACTGTTTCCTTCTTCAGTTTTGTTTTGTATTTCCTTAATAGGATGTTGACTTGCTTCATGTAACAAATCAAAGAAAACATAATGTTAATGCATTTGATGGTGAATGTTTTAATTTTTTGATTAGGTTTATGCGAAGCAAAATTTTTTCCCCTTCAATCAAAAATTAAAACATAATAAGTAAATAATTTTAATAACAAATTCGGGGGTGTCCCGAAATCCTCTGTTGTTTAAGAGGCTTTTCTAGCATTGTAACGTTGACTTTAGGCTTGGGCCATTGCCTTATTTGTAGGTTCCTCATGTGGAGGCGGAGATTCTTGTTTATCAGGATAGTGTTGCCCCAGTTTGGCATCGTCTTTACTTGTAAATGACGTGATGCGAATGTAATGTATGCATGAACAATTTTTATCGTATGATGTATGTTCTTCTATTGTAGGCGTCGTGGGCTTCATTCAGTGAAGAGCCTTCTCTTGTGCTGGTGCATGGTTGCCCCTATGACTTGTCTTGTTAGGGATTCCATGGACAACTTTCGTTGAATCAGATTCGAGTTCAAAGCTTGGATCTGATTTGAGGAAAGTCTGGATGATTCGTTTGGAAGCTGTTTACCTGAAGTGTTCAAGGTATATGATGCCCCGTACCGTTTCGAGGAGGAGATGATGAATTTGATATTTCTTTGGTTCTAAGTTTTGCATAGATCACCCTTGTGGGTTTTCAATCTATCGAACATTGTCTTAATTTTTACCTTGATCGCCCTTTCAGGTTTTCAATCCAGCAGACTTATTTTTCTTTATTTTTTTTTATCGAATGTTTACTTGCGATATTCTACCATTGGCATGCAAGTAATAAGCATATGCATAAAGATTCAGCAAAAATGAAAATTCATTGATGAACTTAACATGGCTATAAATGTTTCAAATGATTTGACTCCTACCATCAATTAGCCCTTTCAGGTTTTCTAACCAATGTGGTTCTCTCGATGTCCTAAGTTTTGCCTAAGTTGCCCTTTTCGGGTTTTCAAATCAGCGAACTATTCTTTTTGTGTTTTGAAAATAGGCCCTAATTTTTTCTCAACTAACCGATTGTTAATTGACAGGTTAATTATAAATTTATTTTTTGTACTGCTTCTCATCGATTTATTTCTTTCACCTATGCGTGATAACAATTGTGTAAGACTTGGTAGATTTGGTAAATCAGTCACTGTCCATGTCCACGACTTCAGTTGTTGTCTCGTTCAACGTTTCTGATCGATTAGTTAGTTGGTGCTCATGCTGCTTTGCTGGCTTGTATTTGACTATAAGTCTTGATCATCTGTGTTTCCTTTGATTGTGCGATGATTGCCCCACATATAGTAGCAAGTCGTGTGAAGGAGTTGTTGACATGTTCAACAATCTGACTCCTTTCTATCTTTAGTGTTGTGCCATCTATTTTGACCTTTATAGGCTTCGATCATTGCTTGATTACCCCACAAATGGTGGTGAGCCTTGTGATAGAATTGTTGACGTGTTCAACGATCCAACTCCTTCTTTGTGACATTGCACCGGTTGTTCGATCTTATGAATGGTGGTGATAGAGTTGTTGATGTGTTCAATGATCTGACTCCTTCTTTGTGATGTTGCGCTGGTTGTTTGGTCTTGTGAATGGCTGTGATGGAGTTGTTGACATTTTCAATGATTTTTCTCATTCTTTGTGATATTGCGTCGGTTGTTTGATTACCCCACAAATGGTGGTGAGCCGTGTGATGGAGTTGTTGACATGCTCAACGATCTGACTCCTTCTTTGTGACATTGTGCCATTTGTTTGGCCTCAACATGCTTGGTTGACATTTTTGGCCTTATTCTAGCTATGATCCTTTTGATCTTTGCATGAGTCAGTGGATGTTTAATGCTTGGAGATCTTTCCATTGATCTTTCGTCCTTGTATGATGAGGCAATTGCTATCACGGGTTGTCTAAGTACATGTATTTATCTCTCACTTTCTCTCAAGAGTCAAATCATTTGAATTTATTGTGAGGAATCCATTTATACCCAAATTAATTTCATAAAATGATGTGTCACGTGTGCTAAAAACTTTATGTATATGTTTATGAGAATGCGTGATGTCATTAATAAGATATCAAGCAAATAAATAATGTTCAATTTATTCGAAAATTCAAAAGGCCCCGTGGGCAAAGTAGCTAAATGATAATTTATTACATAATCATTCATCATGGGTTAGGTCCCCCATAGGTGTCTATGGATTCGAAGTGCTCCATTCGCTCTACCTTCTCAAATTCTTCTTGATAGCTGGAGAAGCTATCAGATCCGAATTTGTTCCTGTACTATGGTAGTGCACCATCCAACAGCTTTATTATCATCTCCAATAGGGTAAAACAAGTCTGCAGCCTAACTTGTGTAGCCATCCAACATGTATAGTAAGATTTGAAGTTCTCACCCTACCTTTGCCTTATGGCCTCCAAATGTTGCATTGTGGTTTCCATCTGAGAGTTGAAACCATAATACCCCAGCATAGCCTGAGTAAGGCTATTCTAATCGGTAGCTATGTCCAAAGGAAGGTGGTTGTACCACTCGTTGACCAGGTGGCCTAAGGTGATGACGAAGAGCTTAGCCATCATTCGATCACTGACCCTCAATGCTCTCATCACCATTTGATAGTGCGTTAAGTGATCGGGTGGGTCGCCAAATCCTAAGTACTTCTGAAACTATGGCATTGCGAAGTTTGAGGGCAAGTTATCTTCATCCCTGATTATCGATTATGCAGTGTATGTGTTCCTTAAGTGACCACCGTGAACGACCAAGAACTGTTGCCATAGTTTCACCATTCCTGGTTGTTGAAGGATGGCGTTCCCTGTGCTTGGATAAGAGCCATATTGCCCCTAGGGATATGCCACAAAATGGGGTAGTTGAGGTGCCTAGAACTCTGAGGCAATCAACGTACTCCAAGTGGGAATAGGGTGTTGGGTCATTCCTTGGTAGAAAGGCCCTGGTGGGAATGCTGGCTAGACAGTTTATCCAGGGAAGAATGGATTCTGGTTCAGCTGACTTTGTCCTACCCTAAACTGGTAAAAGGTAGCTGGGGGCACCATGTGTGAGGTTGGATTGACATTGTTAAGGGTGACCTCCGGGTTGGTCACTATATTCTGGGCCCTCCCAACATGTTGGTGAATGAGAAATGCTAGATGTTCACTGTTGGCAAAGACATTCAAGGCAGCTGCAATCTCACCGCTCACCGACGACTACTGAGAATTTTATCCCTTAATGGACAGGGTGATCCTCTCCCACTCCTTCTTCTCGTGGATTGGCCATAATAGTGCATTGAACTGAATCTGAGTCTGAACCCGAGTTCTCATTTAAGTTAGTATACGAAACCCCCCCCCCCTGATTGGTCATAATTGGGGAAACACAGACCAGGCGACGAGCAGGCCTCTTCCAAGCCCCTTTGGTACACGAGTAGAATATTAGACCGTGCATGTAAGATTCGTGATATGACTCATGATGCAGGTAATGCATGAGATTTTTAATGTTATAGCTGCATTCACAAGGGGTTAGCATGCCATGATGTGAAATAATATGTATGTCAATCCATTTGAAATAAACAGGTTAGTCATTAGGTAAAGGTGAAAACATGTGGAAATGAAAATCCAACAACGAGGATTGGATGTGAGATTTGTACAATGCCGGTGTGACATCGTAATATGAGTGGTGTAAGTGAGTTGACAAAACTACCTATGTGGTAATAGGTCAATGGTTTGAGGTTTTGTACTATGACTAGGTCTCATAGAATTAGAAGGTCAAAATTGTTTCGAGTAAGCGGTGTGACATACCATAATAAAATGAAAATAACTATCTTATGTAGCTACCTAATGAATGATTTGGTTATTTAGCCCAATAAGGGTAGAGTTTTTGGATACATGTGTGGTTATCACTATTCGAGGGTATGTGGTGATATGTGAATTATTGCCTCATGTGGGTGAATGATTCGGGTATGAGGTGTATACCCTGGTAAGGTAAGACTTTTGAAGTAAGTTTGCCTCATGTGGGCTTAGGTTAGGACATCAACTGGGATATCCTTTAATGTGGGAAATATGGTTTTGGGGAGGTACTTACCCTGTTTGGACTTTTGGTTTATAATTACCCTGGAAGGGCTACGAGTTGGATGTTGAGTGGACATCTCAAAGATGATGTGTAGGATATATTATTGCCCCTTGTGGGCTAAGTGTCGAATATCAAGTGGACATCACGTAGTAAAATGAAGGTATGTTTGCCATGTGTAGGCTAATAGCGGGATGTCAAGTGGACATCTCGCTAAAAAGGGGTAAGTGATGTCCCTAAGTGGCTTTATGTTGTCCTAGGGTGACACGATCTATAGTGTTAACTATGCCTAAGTGTATGTGACATCGAAGATGATAACATGATATGTACATTTAATATCATGAGTGTGTGAGTTCAAGTGTCTGCACAAAACTTTGTAGTTAGTATGACATTTGTACAATGACGAATTGAAAGTAGTATACACATAGCACAAAGCATGCAACGTCCAAACCTCCAACCATAAAACTCCCACATGTAGGGTTTTGGCTAGTCTCTTTCCTAAGTTTGGTTCATCTTAGTACCATGAAGATACTAAGGAGCGCACCTGCAGAAAAATATAATGCATGGTCGTTTGTTGGGTAACACCCTAGGGAAAATGCCTATGGGTTATTTACATGAGGGTTGTAAATGGGTTGTTGATGTAGAAGG